>OY735198.1:56252936-56270436 GCA_963457665.1 Thysanoteuthis rhombus | reverse complement strand
CTTCTAGATTTAATCGCACACCACTGGTAATAGTGTATAAGCGTTGACTTCTATTCTGCTGAAATTTATTAGAAAGAGATCGAAGTCGTTTTGGTGGAAAAATCCATTGTTTCGAATAGTGGATAGGAGATATATTTAGCAGCAAAATTGTTACCTTTAAGCAGAAGAGTCTATCATTACGAACTGAAACAAACAAACAAACAGAAAAAGCAACACTGTTCGTTGAGAATAAAAACGGTTCAGATGATAATTTTTTGGACGTGTATCCTCAACTTTATGTCACAATATTTCAGTAGGTGAACTTTCTGACTTCCCTCGGCCGTACGTCGCATCTTGTAATCTTCATACAATCTCGGAAGATATTTTTTTATTTATTTATATGAGTGATTGTGGCAAGTGTTGTTCCCAGTTTTTTATTTTGTCGCGTCCCGTGTCCTTACTAAGGATTGAACTCGCATCTCCGCCTTGTTTTGCGTTCTTTCTTATGACTTTTATGTTCTGATTTCTTCCCAACTTTGTGATATAACAACAGAAATGAGGTCGAAGAAGAACAAATCCTTGAATGGTGAAGATAACTCATTCGAAATCTGCTCTTTCCATTGCGGTGAGAATGTCCAGCAATTCAAATACTGTTGAATGTAATTCAAATACTGTTATATGTTTCTATGGGGTGATGACTATGAGCACATACTTCTGAATTAGGTGTCTTCAGTCAATAAGCACAATCTAGGGGGGGGGGGGCGCTTGCTATCGTTGCACTGTTCATTTTCTACAGGATCCAGCGCGTCGTTTTCCCACAATTCCAAGCGTTCTTGTTTGGTCACACTACAATGTTGACGCTCGAATTGATCGTCAACATTACATCTAAGAGTGATCTCTGACTCTGCCAATTCTGACAAAACAGCTATTGAAACATTGAAACTTAGTGGGAGAGATAGATTGGGTCTTCCAGAAAGTAATGAATAACATGCACGCATGCACGTACACTTAGTGGAAAAAATCACTTATAAAAAAATTAGTGATCACTCCTGGTGTCTAATCATAAGTCGTCTGACTGCACAATTGAGTGTTAAGGTGAACTGCAGTGTGCGTACTGTCAACCCCAGTCTTTAAGGCTGTAGAGGACTACTGCCACTTCCACAGAATAACCTGAGACCCGGACAACCTGCGCATATTGAAGCGCAGGTCCGAGACACGCCACTGAAGCAGATGTCCAAGCTGTTTGTAGAGGTCTGCCAAATCATTCATAAAAGGTATCTGGCAATACAACTGCATCCAGTTTTTTCTCCCCCCTGCCCTTTCCCTTTTGTATTAATTTTCGATTCAAGTTTGGGCAGTCATTTTTTGTTTACATTTTCACTTTTAACAAAGATGCATTTGGGTTGGGCCAAAAAATTTACACAATTTTCACAGAAAAAAATTGATACATAGAAAGTATTTTCTTAGAAGATGAAGAATATGTTGAATAATTGATAAGTGGAAAACTCGGTCAATTTCAGTAATGAATAGAACTCAAATTCTACTTCGCATTGCAAGGTACCAAGATAGCCTGACAAAGGATATTTATCACGACGTCAACCGGCTAACAACTAAGTGTGTGACATATCACATCTAAGTACCTTAATGTCTCCCTGAATAATCTTTCTAGATGTGTGCCATTCTAAAATTAACATTATAAAACATTATGATTACATCGTTTGTATGTATAAAGAGATTTCGGAAGTATTCCCATTAGATCACACAGTACCAGTCAAAATAAGAGAACCATCAATTCAAATATAGTTGTTATTAATAGCAATTGCCACAGGATCCTGAAATTTGTAGGAATCGTAATTCTTGGTATGAACGTAATGCATGAAAAAGCTTTTATCGAAAGCGGTTATGGAAAGATATTCAAGAAAAACCTTTATTTGGAAAAAAAAATACGGTGGACAAAATGAGGGAACGGATATACAATATCGTTTCATGATGAAATTTACAAAATAAAAATCGAACATTTGTGAATGATTTGACAAAAAAAAAAAACAACAATTAGTACAGAGCATAGAGAACTTCTTTCCAGCCATAACTTCAGTGCACCGACACCCACAGGGCATGACAAGTTTCTTGCACAGATCTGGTGTTATTTTTTCCATTCATCTTTTTCCCCATACATCGGTTACAGAACTCGGGTTTCATTCCCTAACTTTGTCTCAAATTCGCGGGATTTTGTGTTGGCCATCAATGTTCTTTTCTTCAACAGGAAATTTCACTCGTTCAGCAGTGTGATAGGAGATGTCCCGTATGAAAATAACTGACTGGTTGGGAGGAATGGCATGTTGCCTCACTAAGTTTAGATACACATGAGAATTTACTGTCTATTAATCCTCACAATAGGTCCAACACATTCTGAGGGGAATATCCACCATACCATGACATTTCCTCCAAACTTACCAGCGTTTTTGACACACTTTGGCTCAAGCCTGTCGCCTGTATGACGTAAAACCAACTGTCTATCGATAGATCCAACAAATGGAATTTACTTTCATCGCTCAAGTCAACTTTAGACCAATTCTCATCCTTCCAAACGACGTATTCTTCTGCATATTCAAGTCTAACCTTCTCATTCTTTTCACTTCTGATAAGTTTAGTAGCTTGAGAACCAGCTCTCAATCCAAATTTGTTCAATTAACCAGCCACTGTACGCCAGCTCAATATCTCGTTGGGATCAGCTTCATTTTGACATTTTGTTGTCGGAGGGCTGCAGTTACTTTGACGTATTCTGTCACATCTGCCAGTTGACGCAACACTGAAAGCATCGCCATTTATCATTTAGTGAGGTCATTACTGCCCATGAGAAATCCCTGATAGCGTGATAGAAATCAAAACCGTTCCCTTGTTTTGTAAACTGTATTTTTCAAAAAAAGTTTTTTCTTAAATATTCGTACTTGAAGTCTGCTACCAAGTGTTATGATTCGTATAACTTTCAAAATCCTCTGACAATTAATATCAATAAGAACTATATTTGAATATATCGTTCTCGTATTCAGACTGAAACTGCAGTGACAGGAAATCAAATGTTTGCAAATTACCTGTCCAAACCATTTCGGTTTGAACGGGGTTATGAGCAAATACTACTGTTATATTGTTTTTTGTTTAGGTTCTGAGCGGGAAACGATTGAAGTTGTGTATTTTAATCATCTGCTGCTTTTGTATTTATATTGCTTTTGAACTTAAGTGTTTTGGATATTTTAATTGGGGTTAACAGTATCCGAAAAGAGAAGACAATCTTTTTTTTCTTTCTTTTTCTCCCCTTTTCTTTTGCAATCATTCATGCCAATAAGTTCCCTTATACGCATACACACATTTATATATATCTATATAACCAGATTTGGGTGAGATTTTTTGCAGGACCAAGTTAACAGTACCGCCTCTTCTCTTCTGTCTTGATTCTACGGTCGATTTTAGCGATGGAGGGAGCCTGGAAAATATTTTGGTGCCATGTTTGTAGCCTATACTTCCGAGTTGTCGAGGTCAATTTTACGGAAAGCAATTCCTTATTTTTAGAGCGTCCCTGTACCTCTTTCTTAGTGTCTCTCTGTTACGTTGTCCAAGGGAAAGTTTACCAAACAACTGTCAGCTATCGGAACGTAGTCTGTCCAGTGCGACTGCGTTTTTTTTTTCATGGCATAGCCTCAGTGATTTATGCTGGCACTGTTGGAGATTTCGTTGTTATCTCTGCCTAAGAAGTTGGAGAGGTATATGTATCCGGTCGTATCTTTTTTTTTCTTAGTATTGCACTATCTTACACACACACACGCACGCGCACGCACACACACACACACACACACACACACATACACACACACACACACGGGAAACTGGGACTAGTTGAATCACCTGATAAAATTTTTGTTGCCATTCAGGGCAAGTCTCTCATCCATAGTTTTCCATATTTCTGGTCATATTTGCGTTAAATGGATTATTTTCACAAAAAGTTATAGCAATTGAAGTGAAAAATGTACCAACCACACACACACACACACACACACACACACACACACACATATATATATATATATATATATATATATATATATATATATATATATATATATATATATATATATTTGAAACCGTTTATCTTAACCACGGATTTTGTTATCAAAAGGTTATTTCATCGAAATCAGACAGTTCCAAACACTTTATTTGAATTATTTAAAATGAAAAAATGAAAAAAAGAATTATTATTGTTCAATTTTATGAGCACGTTATTGCAATATAAGGAACCTGACCGAAAGTGATTGCAATAAGCAGCTATCTCTGAAATACGACTCCTAAACGTCCATATTTTTTTGTCAGTAACATTTGTCAAGGTAGGTAACAATTAAATACTTTTTTAGAGAAGTATCCCTTATTTCCTTAATACTATGATATTTTTTTTGCAAATGCGTAAAAATCCAGATTAATTCTGGCTGAAAATAAACAAGAAAATGTTTTTGATATTTTGAAAGTAAAATATAATTTCTAAATTATCTAAATATTTCCTAAAAGTTTTGACAGCAGGGGTGAACTAACGCACACGCACACACACACACACACACACACACACACACACACACATATATATATATATATATATATATATATGCATATATATATATATATATATATATATATATATATATATATATATATATATATATATATATATATATATATATATCGGTCTCCGGATCTGAAGCGAAGGTTTCAATCCTGCCTCGCGGTACTGGATGGGTTAATGGAAAGTCTATAGCCACACTGAAGAGATATAATACATCGAAACATCTGTCTGTGGATGACACAATAATATATATATATATATATATATATATATATATATATATATGTATATATATATATATATATATATATATATATAAATATAAATATATATATAGATATATATATAAATACATATATATATAAATATATATATATATAGATATAAATATATATAAACATAAATATATATATATATATATAAATATAAATATATATAAATATAAATATATATAAACATGAATATATATATATATATATAAATATAAATATATATGAATATAAATATACATAAATATAAATATATATATATATATATATATATATATATATATATATATATATATATATATATACATATATATATATATATATATATAAATATTCATACATATATTTATAAATATTTATATATATATATATATATATATATATATATATATATATATATATATATATATATTCAATTAGACTGCAATCCACATAACACTTTTGGAGCAGCTAGTGAGAAAATTATCTCCAGTTAGTGGATTGTTTGATAAGCGCTCAAATCAGGACGTTATTGACATGCCTGCAATCTTTGAGTGTTTGTGTCCCAAAATTAATATAGGTGCGCCTATTTTCAATTGCAACAAATTCAAGAAAACACAAACATCTCACGAACTTGTTGATCCTTGACTAATAAGGGAACCACATATAAGATGACTTGGGCGTTTGTTCATTTGGAAAAAAGAAAAAAACAATTGGAGAAAGAAAAATCATAGCATATCAGAAAAGTGATTTATGTATACATTGAAGGATGGTCTATTAAGGAAAGGTGTTGAATGTTGTTATTTTTTATTTCATTTGAAATCGCAGCTACGTTATATCTATTCAAAAGAATGACACGTCTGCTTTGTTCCCAGGGGTGGGGGGCAACTTTGCTCAAGACATTAAATTTTAAGGATTATTCGTAATAATGTGATTATAATGTGTACGTGTGCCGCAGAAGGCTCTAAAACCAAACAGGATATTTTTGTATGACGTTGTATCTCGTCAGCCACTTCAGGACAATCATTGTACTCAGAAAAATACAGTGTGGGGAATGATTTTCAAAAAACAATCCACAGAAAATCTCTCTGAGGGTAATGTTAATGACATCGGGCAAATTGCGTTGATTTCGTGATATGCTGTAATATACGGACGGACTGACAGACTTTTGGTGTATTATGATAATATGGTGGTAGAGAAAGAGAAGATGAGAATAAGGAAGGAGAGGGTGGAAAAAAAGAGAGAATGGACAAGAAGAGGGTAGGAAAGAGAGAGAGAGAGAGAGAGAGAGAGAGAGAGAGAGAGAGAGCAGGAAGAGCAAGCTGAATAGGAAGAAAAAATTCTTATTTTTCATCAACTTTTGCGGACATATTAAATTCTATATTAATTGATTCAAACATTAAATTCTCCTTTTTTATCGAGTTGAATATCTTTTTAAAACGTGGAAATTCCACAGATACTGTATTATACATAATGATATCAGAAACAACATATTTGTACGATGGGCCCAAAACATTGTTACCCAAACCATTACACTGCCTCCAATGGCTTGCTGATTTCACCCAGAGCATCCTGGTGCAATAGCGTTTCCAGTATGATAATACACACGTATTCTGTCGTTCAACTTATTAAGGAGAATGCCAGATTAAATTAATTTGATTAAAGCTATCTGCAGTTTGTTCTGCAGTTGATTCGTTCTATGCGAAAAGCCTCAGTTTAGCTTTTCGCATCGATAAGACGACATTTGGTGGTTTCCCTTCATCTGACTACTGCCGATGGGTAATTACCACAACTGATCGTAAGCACCACAGAACCCGTACAGTTTCGGAAATGCTTCGACTTAGTCTCCTGGCCATATCAATTTGGCCTTCATCAAAGTTTCTAAAATCTTCCGTCTTGACAATAACTAAAGCATTCAACACATCACAATTGAGTACATGAGGCCAACTCACTTGCTTATACACCACTAAACCCTGATGTGCAAGTCTTATCACACATCGCTAGTCATAGACATTGTTGTGGTCTATTAGTGTATATATATACAAAGTCAAGATTAGTACGGCACAATATCATAGGAGTTGGGCATCCTTGAGGATCAAATTCATTCACTACGATAGCGAATTTGTTCGCACGACTAGCTTGCTAATCATTGTGCCATTACAGGCACCCTGACAGTTTGCAGTATCAAGTGGAGAAGGTCAGTCCGCCTTAAAAATCAGAATCTGAAATCTTAGCTTTCAACTAGGCTTGAACACCGATTCACCGTTGGCAGATAAACAACTATCACAATCACTACAACTTCTAATTTATATTATATTGGAAATAAAGACAATACACACACACACACACATACACATATATACTCATCGCACACACTATCACACACACACGAACATGCACGCAAACAGGATGTTTGTCAAAATGACATGGGCTGTGAAGACATACTTGTTGTTAAGTAGATATTTAGACCGTGTGATTGTGAGAAAGTATAACAAATCTTTACAGAGGATTGGCTCTTTCTCAACTTCAAGCCCGAACTTTCCTTCTCCCAGCGGTAATAATGACGAGCCCATTACTTGAAAAACAAAAACAACAACAACAAAAAAAAAAAAAATCTAAAAAATCTAAGCTTTTGTAATTCTGAAATGAGTTATTACCTTTGCAGGTACGGTTCGAAATATTTATTCATGTTTTGTTGTCACCTCATCGTTTCGGTCGATCTACTTTTCGGCCTTCCTCCGGTGTACAATCTTAGAAAAAGGAGACCTCCTTTTCCCGTATAAAATGTACTTCTGATGAACACCGAAGAATGTTTTGGTTGGAACGTGGTTGTAAGAACAACAACAAGAATGGAGATCGATAGTCTGGGCAACTCTTTAAATAGTTCTTCATTCTTTCCTAAATATAAAATAACAATGACGATAGCCCATCATTCCATATCGATAGTCGATGGCATGTAAATCCTTGGTTTAAAGGACGATGCCTATATATATATATATATATATATATATATATATATATATATATATATATATATATATATATATATATATATATATATATATATATATATTGTAAAATAATAGATATGCAACACAAACACGTTTATGTTTCTGTCCTTCGGGATTCTTCAGGCGAATAATACCCGGAAGGACGGTGCCTATATTCTGATGATATTTTCAAAGTTTTCGTCTATCCAGTGCATCGTCTGTGTCAGAGCTTTAGACGATGGTGCTTGCAGCGATGAGGTTCAGTGTTGTGAAAGTTCAGTGTGTGCTGGTTACATGCCACGGAGACGTGCATGTGTTCCTTCTGTTCAAAGTCGTTCCAGAGGGGCTGGATCGTGGACCTTCGACGGACTGGACGGTCATTTCGTAGAACTGCTGTGCATGTTTCACGTGACGCGTCGATGGTGCCTCGATGTTGGTAACAGCGATCAGATGACCATTGCCACACCCATACACCAGGTTCTAGGCGGCTGCATGGGACAAAGGTTCACCAAGATCGCAGCAAAAATCGGAGCGAATTTGGGCCCCTGATGTGTGTCAGCACGGACGATCTCGAATCGTCCAGTTGCCGCATAACTAGATGCACGCGTCTCTCTATCCGGACTTCCTCTCACGCCACAACACTGTCGTGCCCGTTTTCAGTCACGAGAGGGTCACCTGGAGGATCGAATGGTGATAAGAGCAGGTTTTGTCTTCATGCAAGAGATGGTAATTTGCATGCGCGACGTTAATCTGGGGAACGATATCCCCCTAGAGTGTTTTCGCCCACGACACGCAGAACCAACATCCACTCTCGCTCGCTTTTGATGTTCGTGGAGGGAACGTTGACAAGCTCCAGATACGCCCAGAACGTTGTTCAACCTGTTCTGCTGTCGTTCCTGCAACAGGAAGGCGATATTCTACTCAAGCAGAATAATGCTCCCCCCACATGATAACCATACTACTGAACATACTCTGCAAGATGTTTGACAACTTCCCCAGCCAGCATGATAGCCAAACCTGTCCCCCATTTAACATGTTTTGGGCCAGATGGGACAATGCCAACTTCAATTTAGAAGTCTCGTTGAATTGCGTCAAAAGGTGCATAAACCGTGGAATAATGCATCGTAGATTGGTATCCGCCACCTGTACGATCGTATGCATACGAGAGTACCGACCTGTGTTAACACCCAAGGAGGATATACAATGTATTTATATAGGGTTTCAGTATTGTTGATATACCTCTTGTCTTGGATCCTACGCAAGTAATGATTTATATTTGCGATCATTTACTGTAATCCAGCTCTATTACTTGTTAGTTTATCTTAAGTAAATTGAAATTCATATTCATGGTATTGCAATCTCATTTTCCGTCCGAATGGATATATATATATATATATATATATATATATATATATATATATATATATATATATATATATATATATATATTTATATATGATCAGTTTTCAGATATAAATGAAGAATGAATCATACACACACACACACACACACACACACACACATATATATATATATATATATATATGATCAATTTTCGGATATGAGTTAATCATACATATATATATATATGTATGTTTTTCAATGCAATTGAAATCTAACTGAAAGCTTCGGCAAATATTTCAGTAATAATAAGACTTGCTCGTTGAAAACCAGCAGTTTGGGTGAGAATTTTCTTAATTATCTCATATAATTTAGAAATTTTGTTTGGAGCACCAATTGTGGAGCAATAGTTAACATGATAAATACGCGGCACACTGCCAAGATTCTAAGATCAACGACAGGTGCTCCATTATTATGGCCTTGTGCCAGATTAAGATGAGCTTAATTAGAAATTACTTTGTGTACCGAACTTGAACCTGCCCGACAAAAAATAAGAGGTTTACCTTCCTAACTGTGTATCATATCGAGAATTACACCCTCTTTCCAGGCACCAGAGGAAAAAAAATTCTCAGTATCGATGTTTCACCCAAACACACCATCCAGTGAGTGATGAATACAGGAAACAGCATTGATTTTCATTCCTTTTAGAATAATGTTGGCACCGAAAATATAATCTAAGGACATACGTTGACAATGTTTTGGTTATTTGTTATATACAAGTATTTTTAAAAACGCCACTGACTAAACATGTTTTTAGTCAGTTATTGTGATCTAGGGAACTCGTCCCGAAACGATCACAAAAAATTCTTCCTCTCTGTCTCCTCATTTATCTTTCGTTCTACCTTACCCTCTCTCGAAGTCTCTGTCTCTCTGGTTTGTCTAACTATCTCTCTGCGCACGCATGCGGTCACACACACACACACACACACACACACACACACACACACACACACACACACACACACATATATATATATATATATATATATATATATATATATATATTTACTATGCGCCACTATTTATGAGACTGCATGATGTATGGACATGCGGGAATATACATGCACTTGAAAATAACCACACACGCACACACGCAAACACACAAGTATGCAGAGGACACACACAGACGCATACACACAGAGGAGGCTAATACCACTCACACAGAAAAACAAAAAGAGCCAACCTTAAACACACCCTTACATAAATGCCTATCCCCCAGCCCACACAGATAGCATTATGATAGATATATGATCTCTCACCCGAACTTGATGTCCGGTTATCCATTCAACAACAGACTCGAACACATTCCACCTTATCCACTCATAACACAGAAAACTCAGGTTCTCTTCATTTTCTCTCCTTATTTCTTCATCTCGGTGATAATGTGGGGTCACTCCCTCTGGAATATCAGTGAATTAATACCTGTTCACACAATCTGTCTTTTCTTCATTGTCTACAAAAAAATTCATCATTATGGCATATATAATCTATCCAACCAATAATCACACTTACACACACACACACACACATACACACACACATATATATATATATATATATATATATATATATATATATATATATATATATATATATATATATATATATATATATATATATATATATAATCACTGGCGTACCGACGGTGGCAGAGGGGTGAACCATATGAGGGGTAACATCATTATGGCGGCTTAATTTGATTTAAAGAAATTGAAGTATCTATTAATTTAATGAAATAAAGTTGTTAAATCTGAAGTGACGTAAAATAATTTGCTTGTCTTCCATGGACCTTGAATTTAAGTTTTTGTGAATCCTCTAAAACTTTTACTAGGGACCACATTCAGAGGCGCCAGATCCACTGGAAATGAATATCAATTCCTAAAAACCACTGCATAAGATTTTTCTTATAATAGCAAAAAGATTTTCACAATCAAATGAAACTCAGAATTATTTAGGTCCTCTAGTCTCTATAGATAAAAAAAAAACAAAACTAAAAGAATAAATCCAACGAAACAAAACTTTAAATCTATAGACTAGCAAACCTCTGTGTTTTGTCAAAGTCATTCTGCTCGCGTTATGAAACAAACAAACTGTCATCAGATCTTTTGACCTACAACTTGAGCCACAGAAAACTACAATATTTTTGCATGAACTCAATCGAAAAGTCAACTGTTCCGTTGTAGACAACCAAGTGTTGCCAAAATGACCAATTTTGGCTTGATCTGGCTGAATTTCTCTCCAATAGAAATATCTGGCCACTTTTGAAAATAATTAGTAAGTTCGATAAAAGTAAACGTTATATTCTCAGTAATAATTTGTTTTTGAGTCTCAGTTATTTTATTTTATAAGTGGAGGTCAAATGAGTACACAAAACATTTAGAGCAATAGAATTAGCTGAAAATTGAAAACTTTAGCGGGTTTCAACCATTTTCAAATATTTGCGTTCGTTGGAAACTAAGCTAAGTATAATTTCTGACGACTATGCTGCTTAATTATACTTTTTAAATGAAAAAAAAAACTCTTTAGAGACGTTGGAGCAACTTGAAAGCAAAGAATATGGCATTAACGCAGATATCTTATTCGGAGAAAAATGTCCAAACTTATTTCACTAAAAAAGAATAATTCGAAAAATATAAATTATTAGTAATTCTATTTTTCCTGTAACGCACGGTCAGAATGAAGAAAATGAAATTTCCATAAAACTTTTACCCATTTAAGTTTAGGAAAACATTAAACTGATCTACTTAATTATTATGACATGGATAAGCGCTAGAAAGTATATGTTAATGCGAAAATGAAATGAAAAAGAACACCTTTCATTTCTTCAAATTTACCGAATAAAGACATGATCATACCTTTGCATAGAACATTTCGTACCAATTCAGGGTACGAAATAAACAACATTAAAACCTTCATTCATCTGAATTTGAAAAAAAAATCAGATGACTTAAACAGTACAAATTCAGTTGAAATATTCTATCTACTGCTATGATCCTTTTGACAGATGTCTTTTGTCCGAAGGTGATTGTAACTTGCAGTAATCCGTACTACACAGTTGCCCTTCTGCTTAATGCCTTTTGACTTGATGCCTTTTGACCGACAATCAAATATCCCCGCCTGGCTACTTTCAGCAGAAAATCTGCATAGAACCCTATAGTTTATAATAATTCGATAATGAAAGAAATACCAAAAAAGGTGCTGAATTTGTATCTTTGAGGTACAAAAATACTTGTCTAACATTCAATATCCTGCACAACAAACTAAAAACTTTTTTTAATTTTTAATATAGTGTAAGTGATACGATTTACTTGATGTAATGAGAAGTAAAAAAAAAAATAGAGTTAGGGCTATAGGAGCAATAGTTCTGAAATTAAGGAATGAATACATCCGTGTTTTTCTTTTCTAACACGGATGTATTCATTTGATAAGTAACATATTGGAAAAACAAGAAGAAAAGCTCCAATCATTACTGAGAGTATGATTTCTTGTCTAATAACATTTACCCACCCCGGGAAGAAATTTTACTATGTAGAAGCATACACGAAATAAATATCCCTCTTTGAATATTTGCAAAAAAGAAATTCAGAGTATCTTATGTGGTGAGTATTCCTATCGTACAAAAAGATGTGTTTCTTGTTAGTGCTACTTTAAGCGTTATTTTCCATCGGGTTTTAGCCAATTCTCGGGCAATTTTATGTGCAGCACTGAATAGAATCATAACTGCTCCGATAAGTTCAGAGCCAGCACCATGAGTATGCATAATATTAGTACGACTGCTATAATCACCAAGACAGATCGAATGAATCGTTCTGTCGAATTACCGTGTTAAAGGTCTCAGGGGTCACTGCATTAGATTACGTGTCTGTGTTCCTGTGTTTGTATTGATGACGAGCAAATCACCTCTAAATTCTGACAAGGAAGTCTTTAAAGTGATTACAAATTGTAAATAAAACTAACAACAAGAACCTGAAACCGAAAATCCGTTTTAAGACACACTCGCAAGCCTCAACCGCACTCGTGCCAGATGATCGTGACACATAACCTTCTCAGTATGCACGAACTGGAAAAGGAATCAGATGACTGCCTTTGCTCTAACTAATCAGACATGATTCTACGAAATTCAATACCGAATATATCATGTTATTAGTCAGTAACACTGACTAATCCGGTCAAAATAAGATACTACGTAAGGTGAAAGAGTTCATTGTCAAGTTCGTCACGCAATGAGCCTTTGTGATATTTACTAAGCTTAGCTTGATAAGTCACAAGGCAAGACGGAAGGACATGATACGCGGAAGATTGTATTGCGTTAATTTTGTAAGTGCTAGGGAAATCAGTATTCAAAATCCTGGCTTTTTATTCAGGTTCGAACAGCGATCATTGGCTCGTTTGGGAAATATGCAGCTACGTCAGCCAGAAGACTGGTTTATTAAAAATTATAGGGAGTGGGGATCATCATCATCATCATCATCATCATCATCATCAGTCTTTTAATGTCCGTCGTTGGACATAGACCTTCCCCTGGATTCGCCACAATTCTCTATCATGGGTGTCGCAGAGCCAGTATTTTCTGAAATTATCTAACTCGTCCCTCCGTCTAATAATCTGCCGGCCACGTTTGTGCTCGTGATTTCGGGGAATCCATGTCGTGAGTCGCGATGTCCATCGGTTGTCTGCCATTCTTGCAACATGGCCATCCCACTGCCATTTGAGTTTTTTAATGGATTCTATGATGTCCCTGAATCTTGTATTTTCCCGGATGTACTGTAGTGTCTTGTGGTCTCTCCATGTGAGGCCGAGCACAATTCTTTCATGTGCACGTTGCATGGTTCACAATTTGCGGATCTGTCTCTTGGTTGGGTTCCATGTTTCAGCTCCATAAGTGACTATTGAGAGGATGCATTGATTATACACCCTTCTTTTTAAAAGTGGAGATGACCTGTCTACTTGGACAATCAGCATTTTATATCCTGGCTTTATAACTGAGCTCGAACATCGATCTCTGGTGGAAAATACCAAACTATTTCAGACCACAGACCACAGGCTCGATTTTTCAGTTGTTCAAACAGTAGCCACCAATGACTGGCGAGGAGAACTATCCCTTTTTTAATATATGCGTGCGTTTGTTTAAGTTCTTGTTTGTGTGTGTGTGTGTGTAGGTGTGTGTTCCAGCGCTCCTGGCAATACCGTTTTGCCAACAGACTTGAAAACTGACACCAGCACTCTCTAAGACCCCTTTAAAAAAAAGATGTTTCTTATTTTTGGAAAAAAGGCTTTTTGATGTTTTGGGGCCTTAAATTAACGGGTTTATTGATAACATCAAGATTTTCCAGAATCAATTTTGTAGATTATTTTTTTCACAATATTTTAGATTTCTTTTCAGTGGAAAACGCCAGTGATGTCATAAATACAATTTTTCAGATAATATTTATTCTTCGATGGAATCCTTTTACATGACTTCAAATTTTGACGCTACGGTTGTTCAATTATTGACTGTAATGGCGAGTCTTTACTAATAAGTTGAAAATAACTTTCCTGTTTATTTTTTTTAGGTGCTAACACACAACCATTTAATGCGTCTTCAGTTGGTTCCGGCTTAGTTTGATTGGCTTGGCTTTACTACCTTGGAGTAGCGTCACATCCGGTGATGATTTCTGGTTGTTGTGATCGTCATAATAATCAACGAACTATAACAATAAGGTGCAGCGACAAGAATTTATCAACAGTTAAGAGAAGGCAAGGGTATTATATTTCACCAGGATAACACTGAATCATATGTTTATTCAGCAAACATTGTTACAGCTTGCCCGGGAAGTTTTCACTCATCTAGTGCATTTACCAAATGCTGTACATATCTGAAAGTACATTTATTCCAACTTTCATAGAATCATCTTAACGAGAAATGTCCAATTCCCAACTGTTTGCCCCAAAAGACAAAAAGGTTCTCGGAGTCTGGAGTTATGAAGTGGGTTGAAAGATGGCAGAAGATAGTGGAACAAAATAGTAAATATGTTATTCGAAAAAGTTAATGTAAAAAAATTGCCTATTCTTTTTACATGGTAAATCAAAGGACCTTTGCACATTCACCCAAACCAATGCTCGTACCCAAGGGAGATAACGAAAGAAATCCAAACGCAATTGAACGGCACTGGAAGTCGTTGCTTGTTGAGTTCAGATGTGCATCAGGCAAATATTACAAAGGGAGTATTTAAATCTGAGGCTAGATTTATCACCCTATACTGCGACACCGATCACCGTGGCCCATGGTAGAGTGCTTGGCCCCGATTCAGTTGTTCATGGGTCCATTTCATGGCCGATTCATGCCAAAGGCTTTAAAAAGAGAACACGATATCTCTCAGTTAAGCACAAAGAGTCGGATTGAGGAAGCCTGGAGACAGATTGGTTCTGTCAGGCTATCAAGACCAACACACACCCGTGATGGGTGCCCCAACGGCATGGTACAAGAGCCGGAAGAAACCTGCGTTGAGATTTGCGACTAAAGATTCTCCGCTACTAATGATATATATATATATATGTATATATATATGAATATATAATGTATTATTCAATTTGTAAGAATACAAAAAAAAAAAAAGAAATTGCTGATGATATTTAATCACAATGCTCATTATTTAACACAGGTTTAGGAACTACATAGGTTTTAACCTTACAAGTCATCAAAATTATATTGGCTATGATTTGTACGAGTGATATGACTGGCTAAGGTGGAGCTTGCTATGGGTCTGAGTGACTATGAAGTTCCCAGTATTGGATATATCTCGGGACGGGGAGTAGATGTGAATCTGAGGTTATTATTAGTAGGAGGTTTATGAATTAGAGATCTGTGTGATTTAGGTTGTCAAGTTTGGTGTTAAGTCCAGTAGGGGAGAGAGTTTTGAGTTTGTTGATCCACATTTCCTCATGTCTTTCTAGAATTTTAGTTATGTCTATGGGAGTATTTTTTTCTATTTTTTCAATGATAGTAGAGCTAGCGTTCGTGGCAAAATTGTGGCCCGGTGTGCGAAAGTGTAGTTCTACGGGAAGTGGGCTGTGATTGTTTTGTGAATCAATTTTGCGTCTGTAATTGTTGAGTTTAATGTTAAGTTGCCACTCGGACTTGCCTATGTGTTGCAACTTACATCTATTGACTCTAGAGGGTATATAATGTTTTTGCTACGACAGTTAGTGCTATGGTATATGTGGTAACTCTCTTTGGTGGTAGTGCTTGTGAAGGTGTTGGTGTATTCAAGGTGGTTGCAACATTGACTATTTTTTTTGTCGCCTGGTTTACAGAATTTATTGGTTCTAGGGATATATATGTGTGTGTGTGTGTGTGTGTGTGTGTGTGTGTGTGTTTATTTGCGTATAATGATATCCTTGTATATATCAAGAATATAAGTATATAATTTGCATATCGTTATTATTATTTGTACTTTTTGAGTTTTCACACCTGCACAGATGAATGGTTTTCGACGGAAGCTAAGTGATTGCGAATTCTTACAATACTACAGGGCCTCCTCGGTATTTCAGCTGATTTCGATAGTACCTTTTTTTGGTCTCGATTCAAATAAAAGTCTCGTGACCTGATAATTCAATCCAATCAAAAGTTTTCATTCACATTCTCAATTCCTGTTCCTGTCAATCTACAGCACTTTAAAAACCCAATATGTATAGACTCTATCTCTTAGTTAGGTTAGATACGCAAATTGAGAACTCTGCAACGTGCACATGAAATAATTATGCCGGGCCTCACATGGAGAGACCACAAGACACCACAGTACATCCGGGAAAATACAAGAGTTAGGGACATCATAGAATCCATTAAAAAAACTCAAATGGCAGTGGGCTGGCCATGTTGCAACAATGGCGGACAACCGATGGACATCACAACTCATGACATGGATTCCCCGAGATCCCATGCAGAACCAAGGCCGGCAGAATATTAGATGGGGAGACGAGCTAGACAAATTCAGAAAGTACTGGCTCCGCGTCGCTCAGGTGTGGCGAATCCTGGTGAAGGTCCATGTCCAACGATAGACGTTGAAAGACTGATGATGATGATGATGATGATGATGATGTGTAGAATAATTGGGTCAATGGTGTTGACTGCAAGTGCGATATCTCACTCTGGAACCATGGAGATGGGACCTGAATATACAGATCACGAACTCCGCTCTTATCGGGGTTTAAACTTCAACCTCTTGACGAATTCTAATGTGAGAATTCAATCAGCTCCCAAAATAAACATAAAACGCTCAGCAACTTATCACATTCAA
>OY735198.1:56107936-56247936 GCA_963457665.1 Thysanoteuthis rhombus | reverse complement strand
GTAGCAACCAGTGGCTGGAATGGTAGTATGACTCGAGCTTTCGAAGGTTATCTGCGAGAATGAATATTTTTCCTCACGACAATCTGATTGTTTACTTTAAACATCAGCTCAAAATTAAATAAATTTGATAGAATGAGATTAGATCCCGTTGATTTCGATGAAAAGTGGATAAAAAAACGTGATCTTTGCGTCAAAAACACCTGGTTGGAATTCTGACTCAAGAATTTGTAAGACATGGAACGGTGACTCCGAATATATGATGAGGTATTTTCACCCCCACATTTTGCACAGAAACTCAAAAAGATTAATGGTAATAATATTCCGCCCCCGAAACTATGCCTGACCCCAGGGTGATCATCTGTTGTAGCCTTTGTTGGCGAAACAGCTGTTGTCTAAGGAGCGTCCTATATATATATATATATATATATATATATATATATATATATATATATATATATATTCTTATTTTTTCTTTTCTATAATTTCAAGATTATGATGTACAAGTAGAAGTTCGTTCAAGATTTTCAAAACAGTTTACAACGGTTCCAATTTACTGGAGTCGAAAAATAAAAGTCTCAAATATATATGATCAATCAATTTGGCAAGAATGAAAGAAGGATAAGTAACTACGATTTGTTATGGTGGTGATAACCATTTATTTTCAGAACAAAATTTCCCTCCCACCAAACGTTAATCATTGTACGGCTGGGATCGAAAAGTAAGTGTTTGTGGCGAACACCATGTCGTCTTTATGTTTATACTGTATGGGTAAACAAAATACATTCATTTGATTCAAAGGAAACTATTCTCAGTGATTATTCAAAACTGTTGCTTGCGTCACTTTTTAATCTCTAAATAGACCTTTTACTCTCTAAATAATATGTTACATAGAGAGAAGATGGCCGTAATAATCTGATTGGCCGTATCCAAGAGTTTCCATGAAGTACCAAGTCCCTAAAATTGTCAGATTTTTCGTATGCTCTCAAGAATAGCATTAGAATAGGGAATTTCAGATTTCGTCATATTTTGCAATTGAAATGAGACAATTTTCGATAAAGTTAGAAAGAATAAAAATAGAAACTGCAGCATTTTTTACTTCCCGACTCTCTCGAAGGAGCACAATGAAAACCAAGATGCACAACTAGAATATCTCCATTAGACATCAAGTCTTGAGAAAACGAGTTCTTTCGTCACTGATAGCATCATCTTTGCATCTCCGTCGGTAAATAAGCATAAGACGGAATTATACGCCAAGTGATGAAAAGATCACGCGAGACAAAAACATTAATTTTATCTTTCATCTCTACTTTTCACCGTCTTATTTGAATTGCACCAGTTCCGTTTTCCTGTTCTCTAGCGATGTATAGCACTTTGAATACTTCAGAGTATCGAAAAATCAGATGCCTTACATCAACACAATTGGAAAAAAAGCCATCTGACCGATGACAATAAATTAAACCTGATTTTGCAGTAAAAATATACGAACAGCCAATGAAACAGCAAGACAATGTCTTGAGGTAAGTGCCGTCATCAAGTGTGAAGAGGCTGCCATAAGCAAACAAACTTCATTTCCTGTTTTCAAGTGTGCTACCCTTCCACCTATTTCCCATTGCCCCCTCCCCCACCTTCATTTTTATGTCACCTGAGTTTGTTACATTATGGAACGAGAGAAATCTGAACAAAATAATTGAGGAACATAACAACTTTCAACAATTTGACATTAAAATGTAAATAAACATCGGGTCCGGTGAAAGTCGTGTCAAAAGTTGTGTTAGAATTGGAATAAACAAATTGTCCCCCCAACGGTTATTATTGCCTTTGGTGACACCTATGACGTGAATGATAGGTCAGAGGTTAGATTATTGGAGATGAGGTCAAGGTCAACTCAGTTTCAAATCATTGTTCTCCTGTGGGAGATTTGTGATTATAAATTCAGGAAAACATGGAATTTTCAATGCGTAAAAAAAAAAAACTGGTTGATGTAAGTTTTGTTTAAAAGCAATTCTCTTCTACTCGAAAAAAAAAAACCCTCGATATAATAGATCAAAAGAATTAGTTTTATAACAACGAAAAAAAAAAGAATTGCAACATCATTGATATTATTACAGAAAATGCAACGATAATTGCCTGAAATGCCGGTAATAAGTGACAATACATTTTTATGGCAAATACTCGAGATTTACCATCTATCTATGGAAATAAAAGTTTAATCCCTCTCAAGCATTAAGTACATTCCTGTACTTATAAAAATGTAAAATCTCCGAGGTATGAATACTTATCTATCGATCTGATTCTATACGCCTTAATCAAGCTATATTTCTTCATCTTCACAAGATATTCAATTGGGATGTGTTCGCCTGTTTGACACCATTTTTGAACTTTGCCACTTTGAATCAGCCATGGTGTGCCCTTCTCCACATAACTACTCCAGTCAAACCAAACAAATGGTGTAATTTTCAAAGGTTGGACCAACAGTGACCAGTGTAAACAAGACAGGAGAGGACCACTTGACCTTTCAGAAGCAGAAAACTGCAAACACTTTCAAATGAGGAAACAAAGCTGCAACATGCAAATGACCTACACACATACAGAGAGAGAGAGGGTGAGAAAGAGAGAGAGAGAGAGAGAGTGAGATAGAGAGAGAGAGAAAGAGAGAGAGAGAGAAAGAGAAAGAAAAAGAGAGAGAAAGAAGGCCATTAAGACTAAAGGAACCTACAAGAAACGATAAAAGCAGAAAAAGATTAGGAAAGAGGAAGTGAGAAGAGAGAGAGAGAGAGAGAGAGAGAGAGAGAGAGAGAGAGAGAGAGAGAGAGAGAGAGAGAGAGAGAGAGAGAGAGCGGAGATGAGAGAAAAACGTACATGCGAGAGGGATAGAGAAAGGTAGGAGAGAGACAGAAAGAGAGACAGACAGACAGACAGAGAGTGGGGAAACTTGAGAATTTTTGAAATATGTAAGGAAAAAGCGTACCAATGTAACGAAAAAGAAAAGAAAGAGCTAGGACGAGAGAGAGAACAAAAGAAAGAAAGATATCCGAATGAGACATAAATATATTACTGCAGGATACCTTTATAAAAGTTACATTAAAGTGGTCGTGATAATAAAAACGTAATAAAAGAAAAACAACGTGGTTGGGGGAAGACGGAAGAAGATAGATATTTACAAGGTCACAATAGTGGCCACCAAATAAGGTCCTACAACCGTGGAGCTGAATATCATAGCTTTCAACATTTTCGGTAACGGTTCGGACAATGAAATCGGGTACGTGAGTTCGAACTCAGGTCAGGGCTGCTTATGTTTACTTCGCACAAATGTCTTTGCAAAAGGCATGAATCCATCTCCTCTGCCCCGAGCAATGGGTAAACTAGTAGGGCAGATTTTTAGCCTTGGGAAAGAAACTAGACTAGGAGAAAGACAACTCTGATCCCAATCAGGGAATAAGGTAAAGCGTCACATCTCATATGGAGTAGGACAGTCGGTGGCAAAGACCCAGTTCATGCTGGATGCATCAGCTCAGTGATATTGCAAGTCTCATGTCTGGACGAGGACTTATACCTACAAGTGTTTAAGATCACCCCATTGGCAGGATGCAAGACCACCGAAGGGATACCTTTATCCTAATCACACAGCTTAGAGTGTACTTGGAAGTGTCCTGGTGACGAGTTTTCCACGCTCTTCGCTCATACCGGGACCTTCTGCGTGTGAGGCAGACGTGCTAACCATTAAGCTATCTGAACAGACTAAACCAGGGAGTGGAGCTATCTCAAGGTGATTTGAAGATCAATTTGACGTCGTTCCGCAGCCAGGGGTATCATTCACATGTCAGAACGTGTCACTATTAGTAATTGGAGAATTAAGTTTTTTTTTATTATGTGGTTCACGATCATTAAAGCTAGCTTTTCAACGTGGTCAGACACTTAGAGAGATACTTATAAAGTTTGAATGTCGCAGCCTTCGGGATGACACAAAAGTACTTGAAGTTTATATGTCATCAGTTTCAATCAATTGCTCCGTTTTGAAATTAACACCCCCATTATGAAAACCGATATTTACCGCTTATGATCAACTACCGAGGCAAAACCTTTCCTTCATATTATATATATATATATATATATATATATATATATATATATATATATATATGTGTGTGTGTGTGTGTGTGTGTGTGTGTGTGTGTACACCCCAAAAGCATTTTTGAATAGGGAGCCAAAAATATCTGACGATTCGCCCGAAGAAACCTCAAGTGGTAGAAACATAAGTATGCACGCGTTGCAAATCAATAATTTTTTTCAACAACTGTTTTTGTATCGAGCACTGTTATGAAATAAACCAATCACACGCTATGTATTAAATCATAGATTTATATGTTGGTATATATATATATATATATATATATATACGTGGTGAAATAATGGATCTACTTGAAGATTCACCTGAAGAAGCCCAAAAAGGCAGAAATATAAATGTATCTGTGAGCGAATCCATAATTTCACCATATTTAAAGTTCCACTTGAACTAAATGTTGAATGTATAGAGCACTTCATCAAATAAAGCCACCACACATCAGATATTGAATTATTGAATTGTACTTTGGTATATATATATATATATATATATATATATATATATATATATATATATATATAAAACTAATGTAATTTTTTTCATCTTACAATTGAAGGATTGGAGTGAGGGAGTGAATACTTTATTTCCGATCTGCGCTGTTCTCTCAATGATGTAGACAGATGGACTTATTGTGATGAAAAGTAGATGAAAGAATTGTAGAAAAGATTGCTCTTTGTAGACCTTTTACTCTGCTAAGAGAACTCTGAGAGCTAATTCTATTGTTGATTCCTTGATTGACCAAATCTTTGGTGAGTCAGCATCATGACTGACGAAGCAACTGCTTATCCTCTTTTCGGGGATGAGTTGTAAACTGATCCCTTTGAGCATCGGAAATTCATTTCCCAGAGAGGAGAATATTCTGAGGATGACGTGAATAAACATCGAAATATCAACTATGCCAACAACCATGGCCATCGCTGAGCACACGCTCATAATGCACTTGCATTAATTTCAGTGGAAGCAGTCTAATCCAAAAAACTAATCATTTTTCAGAGTTACCACGGGCACCAAAAGACATTTACAAGTAAGGTAATACAAGATACACATAATTCCTCAGAATGACACAATGAATCTTTGCTTTTCCCACGATCTGTACCGGTTTCCAATCTCAGTCTGTCTTCTTTATGGTCGGACGACACTTACATAACACACTGGGGGGAAAGTTTATGAATCATCGATTGCAGGTATGTTTATGTTAATTCTTGAAGTACTGGAAAAGTAGCTTTTTAATTCGATTCAAGTTGAGAAACCTTGTGAAAACAATTCTTAAATTTTCACCTTTGTTAAAAATTGACTTGAAAAAAAAAGAAGACTGCCGAAACCTTTCTTGTAGAATAAAAGAAAAACAAATACTTATTTTTCCTTTATTCTTTTTTATTTACTTTTTGTATTTAATTTCACGATTCTCCTCGGTTAACTTATAGAATGGCAGACATAAAGTCAAAAACCAAAAGTAATAGAACGAAGTTTTGTTGTAAAGAAAAACAAAATAAGTAATATTCTAATTCAAAATAATTTAATTCAGTCAAGATTTTCATTTATTCATTAATGACCGTTCAATTCGTCTAAACCCAGAATGCATAAACCCAGTCTGTCTAAACCTTGTTTGTACAAAGAAGCGGTCTCCAACATTTTTTGCACCTCGAACCGGTTCAATTTTGACAATCGTTATACGAACTGTCCGACGGGAGGGGACGTTGATCACAACTGCAACATAAGTCGAAATTTAACTCCAAGTCACTTGTAAGTGACCAATACACTCAATTTCGTTTCTAAAAAGGTTTATCTAACAATTTAGCATTAGGATTCAAGGAAATTAATTCATTTTTTTTATTTAATCGCCAAATCACACCATTTCCTAGCGGCCCGGTAGGAAATAATTGGCAATAATATCCTTGAGTATTTAAAAAAAAGTGCTATTAATTCTGCAATTCCCAATATTTTTATACAAATGTATATAATCGTTGACAAGTTCAGATCAACTAGTTATAATAGTTTAGACCAGTGATTCCCAATGTAGAGTGCAAAGTGGGGAAATCTGAATATATTAGGAATTAGGAATCTATGTGAGAAGAGCAAATTGAGTCGCGTAAGGACATAACTGATTAGTTCTAAAAATCTTTTGATGTATTCAAATATTGTTTGCTCAAGTTGAGCAAAGTCTTAGGGAAAATCGAAGAACGATTTGCAAAAAAACATAGCACTGAAGTGTTGGACACGCTGGCTGCAAAAGGAAAAGCCGACGAAGAGATGGGACAGGAAATCAGGAACCTGTCACAACTATCACCACTGACAAATGCCCTGGAGATGCTGATATTCCTGAACGAGAGACAACTTCAAGAAGTCTGAGCGAGGTTTTCCAAAAGTTAAACTCGTCAAAACATATCTGCGTCTGCCAATGGCACAGGAACGTTTAATCTTCCTTGTTGTCGTCAGCATCAATGCAGTACTCGCTCAGAAATCATCTTATGATGACCTAATCAACGATTTCGCCGCCAGGAAATGTAGTTTGTTTCTGAAGTCTGTATCTAGGGCATGAAAGCTTTTCTGTTTTCGTCTTCAAACAACTACTGTGTGGCGATCATTCTTGGGAAACTCATTGGGTATACACAGTTTTTTTCATTTCCAGCAACTGCCCGTTAAACTGATTTTTTGCTTTTCATCTCCGAATGCTATACTAGTATTGCCAAATTTGTTTGGTGGGACTCTATTTACTAGCTGTTGTTAAAAGCTGAAGCCGTTGAAGGAACCGGCAGCAAGTTGTCTGTATTATTGCTCTGCTGATATATTTACGTCTTTGTTGTATTCCCTTTATTGTATAGCACGTTGTTAAGCTATGCAAATTTTCTATTACTTACTCCAGTGACAGCTAAAGCTCCAATTTATGGCGTCAAGTGCATTTTGTTTGTTGAAAAGCTCAATATATTGCAGGTTTAAGGATGAGACCGTCGGCTAAAGCTCAGTTGAGCCTCCCACGATTGCTGAAAAATGCCTGTATACTTGAATATCTCTGTCTTGGTAAATTTTTGTGACTTTTTTTCTATTGTTTATTTGACTAATTATATAGCTCTGTTTTCTCATTTTTACATATTTATCAGATTTTATACCTATTTTTTTATAATATATTTTTTTTTTATCTTATTGAAGTATTCTACAGTCTTGCAAAGTTTGTACAAAATATTTCTTCGGTCTAAAGATTGCATTTGAGTGTTTCCTTCGGGAGGGGGCACCACAAAGCAATTATGCATAGGGCACCCAAATAGCCAGCAGTGGCCCTGTCGACAACACTTTGCTGTCTATTAATTAGATATTCATTCAGTACATTTTCTGATGGACACATATTTTTGAACCATTCGCACATCTACTTCTTAGGATTTGAGTTATTTAAGAGCAAGTGATGAAATGTTGGGATCAGCTCAAGCAATATACTATGCACAAACATAAAATATTCTGTTGTATTCCTAAGCATTGTTTGAATCGACTGATGTTTTTTGAATAATAATTTTTGTTCAGTATCAAAGGATATGATGCATCTAATAATATTTACGATAGAGGCGGGATGTGACTTCAATCAGCGCATGCGTTGTAAATGAACGAGAGAAACAGAAGAAAAAAAGGAAGATAAGGAACATAAGAGTGAATTCTTTATCTCTTTTTACACATGTGTTTGTGTGGGTGTTTGCGTTTAATTCCCCCCCAGCCCTTCTGTCTGTCTATCTGTCTGTCTGTCTGTCTGTCTGTCTATCTGTCTGTCTGTCTGTCTCTCTCTCTCTCTATATATATATATATATATATACATATGAGAGGTGTCACGCCGTATGTGTGTGGGAATGAACCCCACTTCTTAGAGATCAGTTGTGAAGAAGGACTTTTCCCTCTCTTCAAAGTGTCAAAGGTAAAGGAGACTTTCTCCCTGTTCAAGATGTCAAAAGTGAAGAGTGACACCCCCTCTAGTAGACAAAAGTGAAGGTTGAGATAAAAATGAAGGGAGAATCGCTTCCTTCATTCAAGGGGTCAAAAGTAATGGGGGACCATTTTCACCTTTTAGGAGTCGGAAGTGTAAAGGAATTTTCCCTCCTTCGAAGGGTCAAAAGTAAGGAAAGATTTTCTCCTCATCTGTCTGTCTCTCTCTCTCTCTCTCTCTCTCTCTCTCTCTCTATATATATATATATATATATATATATATATAAACGAAGGAAAGAAATAAAACATTGGGAGAAAGTGCTCATGTATATAATGGTTAGAGAGAATATGATCTTGACTAATGGAACGTCAGCTGAATCATGGTTTATTTCTTGTTAGACTTATATAGAATTAAGTCTCTTGTTGCGTCTCCTCCTCCTCTCTCTTTCCCTCCTACTTATACAAAATCAAAATGGTGTCTGTTTCAGTCCCTGAAGGGCTTGAATTCTCGCCATTTTGTTTTCCTCTTGATTTCACATGACCTACTGTTGATGACTAACCTTGTTCACTTTAAACCACAACAAATATCCCATTACAACTTTCGAAAATAAAAGATGATGAAATATGCAAGAAGATGTCAGAAAGGAATCAAGTTACAATAGACTTATGTAACACTTTTTACAAAAGACAATATAAAGTGTGTGTGTGTGTGTGTGAGAGAGAGAGGGTGAGATGGAAGGGAAGAAAGGCAGTAGAGGGTGAGATGAAATGCCATTAGAAATTGACAATTCAGTTTGTATTTTCAGGGAAGGTAAGGCTTGTTGCACTTGTCTTACAAAGTGAAAACATCACTTCATCTCAAAATCATGGTTATTAATATTTGTCATCAATTCTTTCGGCTAATACATTTGAAACATGATGGATGCAACATAGACTAAATGCACAAACACATAAATAAATACACTCATCATACAATCGGGTATCTTCCAGAAGAGAAAGTTATTCTGTATTCAATATTATCTATGTATAGGAATCATTAAAGTACACCTTAAAACGTATATATCAAGTTGTTACAAAAGTCCCTTGAACGATATTTTGCACAATACGGAGGGAATCTGAGAAGTGTCTTGGGGTCTACTTATTCTTTTATTGTTTGTGCAATCAGTCAGCTGTAGTAAGTCATTACTAAGCCTTAGGAAAAGTCAGAAATTGAGAAAACAGATTCTGCATGAAATCACGGAAACAGTTGTGACACTAGGGGGCCAGGAGTCCCCCGTGTCCTGAAAATTACTATGGCTGTTACCAAAAATTACTATGGTTATTACCAGTAATTACTATTGTTATTACAAAAGGAGTTATCTGTGTTAAAAGGGATAATGTGTTTTTCGAGATAATATGAGAATTGTGTGCTTCCAAGTGCGGGCACCTGCAATTTCTCAATCTAGTGTCATCTGTCAAATCCTGGGTTTCAAAAACAAATGCTTTTGGAAAAGGTTTTGTTACCGATTCGATGACCAGATAAGGGCCTAATGTGTTTTTCGAGATGTCATGGGAAGTTGAGTTACCTGTACTTTTTCAATCTGGTGTCATCTGTCAAATCCTGGGTTTCAGAAACAAAGCCAGATATAGGGGCCGGTGTCTGGGGTCTAGAGAGAGAGTAAAGCTTATGAAAGAAAGGTTGTTTGCGGAGCCCTTGAGAGAGGGGGGAGACTAATTTATGATCTTGGACAGACCTGCGTCGCGAGATGAATGAAGGTCAATGTTTGGGGTTTTCCGGAGAGACCGAGATAACAGGAGAGGGAGAGAAGGGAAGTCAATTACAAGAGATACAGTGTTGATACTAAGGGCTTAAATAAGAGGAATCTTCGTAACAAGTAGTCAGAGTAAAGTTTGGTTTTGGAGAAGAGAATTGTTGCCGGCTCTCTCGTGTTAGACGCCGCCCTTAGTAACCGTCGACCGCTGCTACCATTCAGTAGACTACCGTTCGTGACATGAGAGACCAGTCGTCATTTTGACTTAGATGATAATCGGCCTCCTCTCTTTTCAACTGCGAATAGGCATTTCCCGTCTCCAGAGATATTGATAATCAATATTCTATATAAAACATTTAAACGAAATTCCGTCTTGTTGCCTTCTTTTACTAACCCAGAACCACGGCTGGTTTAGTATAGTTTGTGGGGACATCACCAACAGCGAACACCCACACAGTCACCAGTCTGCGTTTAAATACTTGCCGTTCCCTCCTTGCTGAGAAAAGATAATTCGTTCTCGATTTGCACTGTCGATAAAAATCTTACAGGTAACCAAAACGAATAAACTTGTGGCTTTATCCAGACAATCTTTAACATTCCAACTTGAACGGAATCTACTGGAGAAAAAAATTCTTCTGATTGGGTTCAAGGGTAATTCATCATCGTGGATTGCTGGAGGCTGGAAAAACTGTTACTTTGCATTAATACAGTGAGCACTTTGCTGGTTTGAATGACGAATTAGATCAGAAATCGGTATTTTTCTCTGCAAGCAAATCAACTTCTGCATGTCGTCAACTGTGCCCATGTTGTAAATTGAACATAGCAAACAATGATGGAAGTTGGTTGGAAAGTTTTTCCACATAGGACGTATTCACTAAACCCGTAACGTCCGAATTATTATTCGTTTCACTCCAAGTAACTCTCATCTTCAGGTGCCCGTCTTAATCGGTAACGCACCAAACTGGAACCTTTATTCACAGGGATATATTGTTCTCATGATGTTGTCCATGTTGGGGAATATCTTGCTATTAGGGTAATTCTTCTGTTTTTGGTTCTCATGATGCCACTTCTGCTCGTTCCACTAGATTCCATTGCCTGACTTGGAGATCGAACTCATACCTCCTGAGTTGACTGCAACGCTTTACAACTGCTCATCTGAACTAGACCATTGTTTCGTTTGACAATCGAGAGGTGAAATTAATAATTATATGTTTATCTATCAGCTTGTCTCGGAAATTTCAGGTATTAGCACGAAACTTCAATGCTCAAAACTGTTAATTAACGGCTAAATTGATTAAACTAATTCCAGACTGGACTCGATGACAAGCAGATGCAACAAAAATCTAAACAAGATCGTAGAGCTGAAATGATGTATTGAAAACAACAAAAACGAGGATGATAGTCTAATTAATTTGTGGAATAATGAATATGGATAGAATATTCTAAGGAAGCAATTTGGATGGATTTTTTCTTGGCGTGACATTCGTTAATTTTATTATTTTTCTAATTGAAAGCCAGGAAATAGATTGAAAGAGGATTCTGTGAATTTATACCAATATTTTTCTACCTAACTATCTTTATACATAAATTCGATTCGCAGGCTTTGGATTATCTTGTGAACTTGTTCCTCACTAATTACCTCGTTACGATGAACTTTGATCCTGTGCATTCTTTCCCCCTTTCTCACCAATCTCTCTACATACATAAGAGAGAGAAGTGTCACACCGTGTGTGTGTGAATGGACTCCCTTTTTTAGGGGATCAATGGTAAGAGAGACCTCCCCTTCAAGGCTTCAAGAGTGAAGAATGACTTTCTTCCCTCAAGGGACAAAAGTGAGGGGAGATTTTTGCCTCCCACTAAGGGAGTCAGTAGTAGTAAAGATAGACCCAACTGTAGGGACAGAAGCAAAGGGAATCTCTTTCACCTTTACTCAGCGTGTCTCAGATGGAAAAACATTGTCTTATTGTTCTCTGAAAAGACCACGGTGGTCGGCAAGAACAGAGAGGCACCACAGAAAAAATACAGAGACTTCCCCCCAAATGAACCTTATCAAGAGAGAAGCCGCTGACAGGGTGGCATGGCAACGTAAAGTTTCCCGGGCGACCTCCCTTTTCAAAGAAAACGCAGAATCAGAGAGAAGGAGATAAGACTGGGCAGTAAAATCAGAGTTGAATCAAGTTGCCAGATTTTCTTGGCCATAAAGGGTGTACATGATGAAATAATATCAAGTTGAATAAAATCATTATCTAAATGGCAGTAAGAAATTAATATCGCTTTCATCTAATTTTTCTTCTATAAATGTGTATTTCATGATTTATTAATTATTCCTCCTCTCTATCAACGGGAAGATTTTCGAAAAGCCATCAGTTATTTTTTCCCAAATCGCAATCGCAATAAAATCACATGAATTGATCACTCAAAGAAGTCGAATTAGATTTGCACAGTTTATACATTTTTTACTCGTTATGTTGACGATCTCTCAATGATCGTATCAACACCTGTCGCTAATGAGACTCACCGACTGCCTCTATCCCCACTCGGACAGGTGTGTTCATACATAGACATCCAGGTTGTCTATAAAGACAAAATACCGATAAAAACAAATTTATTCAGAATGCTTCTTATTTAGTTATGGTCTTGTTAACTTTTAACATATCTGCAACGTTGTTAATGTTAATTTTGATAAGTTTTTCAGGATCGTTGTACATTTTGTGCATTCGCTTCAAGACTGATCATAGTTTTTGCCCTAGAACAAAGATTTTTTTGAGTGGAAGTGACTTCGTTGATTAAACTAATATCATTTATCTCATGTTAGTTTCAGGTAGAAGAGAAGTTATTAAAAGTAATAACTTCGCCAGATTTGAACCCCCATCCCCGAAAAACAAACTCTCTCTTCGTGATAGAAAAATGAATATGATTAGTTTTAGAATTCAATAATAACTGCATAATATATGTTAGGTTGATAATTCAAGGAAGATTTATTTCTAGGTTTAAAGGGATTCATCTTTCCAGCATCATCATTTGTTAACCAGAAACAATACAGTAACTAAATATGCTTTACTGGCAAGAAACTTGTTTTCATTTTGTTTGATATTTGTAAAGTATCCAGAAGATGGATCATTACAAATCTAAAACGGTTTTATAGACACCCGGTAATCACCTATACGCACTTACACATGTACGCCCACACACACACACACACACAAAAAGCAAGCACAGGTATGTGCACACAAATGGACATAATTATATTCTCTTTTCTGTCAAACTTAAACTCATATGTATTCAATCACCCAACTTATCCCCATTCATGAATTTATTTGAAATATGACACCTGATAAACATTACCATAAAGGAATTTAATCATCAAGTCTATATGTCTATCTTGTGTGTGTTTTGTGTGTATATAAGTGTGCGTAAATGTATAACTATGTCAGTGTGTCCACCGAACAATATTAAAGCATCAAGAACAATAATGTTTCTGAGAATGATGTGAATAAACATCGAAATGAAGCACACAATACGTTTCAGGAGTTGTTCAGACTATCGAGGTCTTTCAATAGAATGAGCTCAATAATCCGACAGCTATTGGAATTATAACTCTTCTCAAAATAATAGACGGTATCTACATAGTACGTTATACAATGAACAGAACAATTTATAACGAGTATAATACAGATATACTACCAATTTTCGGGCACGACTGATGGTCACTCACCTCATTTAATCCGGATAAAATTACAAGTGGACACTTGAACCTCTCTCAGCTCTCATACCCGCGGCTTAGAGTGCAGAGACATCTCCCAATTGTTTATAATACAATGGTTGTTACTGCTCCATCGATTTTGAAATAAATCTTGACCTAATTTGCCAACATTTATTCTTAGTAATGGCTTTGCTGGAGCGGTGATGTAAAGCATGAACACAAGTCCATATCGATTCAAGGAAAAGCTGAAGTGTTGAGAAAACACGATCGTGGTGTAGACAAGCTGCAGGAGACCAATGTTAATAATTCATCAACTGTATATGATATTCGTATTTGCTTAATTGATATGTCCACACCCGTATTATTTATGTATATTCACCATTCATATCAATGTATTGCATTTAACCCTTTAATCCATAAGTGATATTTTTTTCAATTCGAGTTTCTAACAGTCAAAATGCATTGAATATATGAAAGGTGCATGGTCAGTGGGTCAGAGATGTACTATTGGATTATAATTACGTGACTTCGCTTGTTTCGGAAGAATGCATACCCGAGGTCGTCAGAAAATCGGTGGTACACCTGTATCTAATTCATTCCAAATAATGACCATACCGCATTGTTAGCTCAGAGGACTAAGACGATATTTTTCAGGTCAGTGAAAAACCTTCATGTTTACCCAAGAGAGATTTCTATCTGTCTGCCTTGTTGGTTGGCGCTGCTTTCTGTCCTATTTTTTTTTTTTTAGCTGGCATTCAAATAGCATGTCTGTGTTCATTTTTCTTCACCGGATTATATAGATCTATGAAGACAGTTTGTGACAAGTATTTACCATATTCGATAACATTAAAAAAAAAACAGAGGGTAATTTAACATGCATCCTCACTTCAGTCATGCATATTCAGAAAAAAATTAAGGTCATTTAAACCAACGCTCAGTGTTACCTTGCGGAACGACCCTACCTTCGCATGTGGGACACTGGGCGAGTTTTTATCATTTTCCAAAAGTGTGTTCCGCATGAAGTTTAATTGAGTCATCACGGAAAGCAAAGGGAGGCTTTTATCTATCTTAACAAGGGTTGATTTTTTCAAGAGATTAGATTGAATTCAGGCGGTATACAAACGATATCACATGTGCCAACACGTGGCTTTTGACGGTGCGTGGTACAGGTGACGTTACGGCCTTTTAGTTAGTAAGAGAAAAGAATAATGGGGGTGTGTATAAAGAAAGAAAGAAAGGAAGAGAGAGGGAGAGGGAGAGAGAGAGAGAGAGAGAGAGAGAGAGAGAGAGAGAGAGAAAAAAGAAAGACAGAAAGAGAGGAAGAGAAAAAGTAAACATCAAATAGAATGCTTGATTAATCTATGACAGATGTTGTTAGGCAACGAAAAAAGCTCTGATTATTATTGATCCAATGGTAGAGCACATCCTGGTTGAACATGTCGATGGGAAATGCAAAGATATGGGAAAGAGTGTACGAAGTTATGAAGTAACAGGATCAAAGAAAAAAAAATGAATAGCAAAGACCCCCCCCCCAAAAAAAAACCCCACAGCTTTTTATGTACATCCGTGTAAACGTGTGTATGTAGATTTATATACAGTGAAGGTATCGGGGATTTTTATAAGTACTCAACTGTCTACAAAGAAAAGAAATAATCTTTTATTTTTCAATAGTTATAGTAATGTGTGTCCACATTTCAAACCTCTTGGATTGCAAGCCTTCACTCTTATAATAGAGGTACGTGTAGTTATCAAAAGCAAGTACTGAATTGTAAGTCACAAAACGTAAAGTTGAATTCTTAGTACTAGTATACCATCGACTTCCCGTCAATTGATGGCCCACCACAACTTTTAATTCGAAAAAGATTACGAGCAGACATTTGTTTGTGCAACTCTCACGCTATAGGCTACATTTTGTGTCGTGTGTGGCATTGTACCATGAATAATCTAAATTAGAACATAAGTGTGATTACGGTGAAGAATGGCTTCAAAGGTTTATGAAACATCATTGAATCTTTATACGTAAAGCGGGGTCGGACCGAACAGACGGACAATCAGGCAGTGTTAAGTGGGCAATAACCATTTTCCCCAGTCAACCCACACCTAGCGTTATGTATGATGTAGAAAACGATCTGCAAACCACGATGGTGATACCAAGTATATGTTCTAATTTGCTAAGCTCGTGAATGACGAGAACCTCGGCCCTGAGCAAGTGTACAATGCTGTTGAAACTGCTTTATATTGGCAATGTAACTGTAGATAAACTTTTTATTCGGCGGTATTCAGTGGTATGCTTGTATAAGCCAAATGTTTTCAGTGACATCAGTTTTCATTTGTCAAACACATCAAATGCACGGAAAGAATCCAAAACAAAAATCAGAAGAGAAAGGAATATAATAAATGATCTTATCATATAAAAGCTGTGGTCACTTTTTTTTGTTTGTGCATTTGACTGTTTTCGATCACGCTGATGGAAAACGATATATAAAGATAACTAAGATTTCGCTAGATTTCGAACATGCATACTGGAAGACAGCAGACAAGTTCCAAACCCGTGAGGCCATAAGTGAACTGCATCGATCAAGGATGTGAATTTAGCAAAAGCACGGTAGTCGGCTTGCAACAGCCAGTTGAAACTATTGCTGCTACTACTGCAGCTACCCTCTACGTATCTAAGACTTATAAATTTCATTCAGCACATCAGTTGAAAAAAACAAAAAAAACTCTCTCAACTTATTATTTGCAAATCAATTTCACCCTAATAAATGAAAAAAAAATTGAAGAAGCGAGTACCTTTATACTAAAGAACATGAATATTCTGTGATTTTTACGGGTACTATGCTAGTATAGAAGTTGATATAAATAATTGAAATTTATTGTGAATATCAATTATATATATAAGTATCATTATAGTTGGTATTAATTATAAAAAAATATTGAGAATTGATCAAAATAGAATAAATAATTAGGAATAATTAAAATAGTGAACTTCAATTTATATTTTCATACTATAATTATTTATACAAAATAGTGTGGAATAATTGAAATAAGAAGACTAATAAAAATAAATTGTGGATATTAATTTCATACACGGTATTGATGTTACATTGGATTATACAAAAAGTTTGCTTGGTTTATTAAATAAGTTTTAAGACATCTTTTTCGACAGTAATTTTATTGAATAAAATATTTACCGTTTGATTTCACTATATGGCATCTTACAGCCAACGGCATAATTCTATCTCACCAGATTTTTTTGTCGTTCTCAGCAAAGAATTTCTCAAAGTGCCTTTCATAGTCGTTTAGGGAATTGTTGTTTTTTTTCATTAAGAGAATTATACAAAAACTGGAATAAGCAAAAATACGAAGATGCAAAATCTGGGGAATATGAGTGAAAACATCCAACTCAAACTCTGAGGACTTTTGCATAGCCACCGAAAAAACATGTCTGCCACCGTTATCCTGTTGGTATATGACTTCATCTTTCTTGACTAATTTCGGACGCTGTTGGTTGATTTCTGTCAAATGGAAAGCAGTACTTGTTCGAATCTATAGTTTGCTTTTCCAAAAAGATCTTGTAGCAGAGGACTCTCCTGACCATTCCATCATTCACACAATATCAATTTGTTTGGATAAAACTGATTCTTTTTCTTCTGAAAGTCATGGTTCACTTTCTTTGCCCAGCGGTCTTTTACTTTCCATGCTGTTGTAAAGAACTCACTCTTCATCGATCATCACAATTCGTTTCAAAAGCGGAACATTGTTACGTGTAACAAATCGCACCGACCAATAGTTTTTTTTCACTAATGAAGAAGTGACTGACCAAATCAAAGCATTAGCAAGCAAATGATTATCAATGCTTGGCTTGGATATTTTGAATATGCTTGCTATCTCTCGTACATCATTGATTTTCTCAAGTAATGTCTTAGTTTGTTTGCTATGAAACCCAACTAGTTCATTCGATTGCTCGGGGCATCGTTCAGAGAGAAATCTCCAGCACGAAACTTCACAAACTACTTTAAACCTGTTTGATCATTCACAGGATCTTCTCCATATATTTCATACATCTCCTTCCATCCTCAATGTTAGAATCAATAAACAAAGATATTCCAAACTGACAAATTGATAAAAAAAAGTTCTATTACGACAGCTGACACAAATGAGATGATTCAGACCACAACACGGCCGAAATTTCAGAGAAAAATGAAAAAGGGACTAGAAATTGCTGTCACCATCTTCTATAAAGGCCATCAAATACCTTTAATGTGAAGATAATAATAATAATAATAATAATAATAATAATAATAATAATAATAATAATAATAATAATAATAATAATAATAATAATAATAATAATGATGATGATGATGATGATTATGATTATTAAGATTATCATAATCATAATCGTAATCCGTGGAGAAAAGTTTAAAAGAGCACTATCATCTATCGTATACTAATGTAAAGTGTAACACAAAAGAACAAACTGCAAAACAGATGGAGAAAACGAAAACAAAATAAAGACAAAACAAACAAACTGCAATACACATAAGACTACTATTCAAACACAAAAAATTGCAATGCACAATAAGACTGGAGAGAAAAAAACTGTACATTACTTCAACCATCTTTTGTCCTAAGTTGTTGGTAACGACTCGGCAACATATCGTAAAGAACAAATGATGATGATGACAATAATAATAATAATAATGATAATAATAATAATAAGGTGAGATTGATGATAATAATAATAATAATAATAATAATAATAATAATAATAATAATAATAATAATAATAATAATAGGAAAAAGGAGAAGAAGAAGAAGAAAAAGAAGAAGAAGAAAAAGAAGAAGAAGAGTATTAGAGATTTGAAATGACTTGCTCCAACTTGATAACAAGTGATACCCTCTATTTAGAACATACAAATGATGATGATAGCTATGATGATTATGGTAGCGTGATGGTGATGGGATGAAACCTGACTATGATGATGATGGAGAAAATTGTTTAAAATAACAATTTGAGTCAGATGATCGGAGACGACACTTCATCGTCTGATTATTCTAAAATGTGGGATTATAGGAATGTTACATCGGGAAACACTCACTTTTCTCATCACATGACAAGTTTGAAGTAACCTTGGCCACGCCTACAAGTTGAAGCATCCAAGCACTTTATCATTAGGGTGTCAGACCTTGCATACTTTTGATTAGTTTAACAATGGTGTTTTGATAGGGACCCCAATCGTGCAGTCACTCAAGTATTACTTTTTGTTGTTCCCCCCTCCTTGCATGCACCAGAGAGACCTAGCATTTATACCCCGACAGAATAATTATTCTGGTTTAATTCTCTGTGTTTTATGGAATGATTTCAATTATTTGTTTTAAGGTTGTAAGTTCGGGGGAAATGATCCTTATGTTGGTAATTTGCTGAAAGGCAGTTTCTATCTGTTTGCTATTTATAGCAGATAGAAAAAAAAAGAAGAACGTTTTGGAACGATAAAATAAAAGTAAATCTGCAGAACAAAACCGCTAAATAAATGAAAAAGCCCCCACCCCAACGCCCAAAACATGAAACAAAAAACAAACAAATAAACGTACAAAACAGCAAATATCCGAATGCATTTATTCTAAATAAAACTTCTTGGTCAATCTCGGTTATAACAAACGTCTGGCATGTGCTTATGAAGCAAAATCATTAAAATGTAAACAGATTTAGCAATCAAATTATAGCCCTAGCTTGATGAAAAACGTGTTTTTATCAATTTTGAATAGGGGTTATCCAACATTATGATAAAAGAGAGAGAGAGAGAGAGAGAGAGAGAGAGAGAGAGAGAGAGAGAGAGAGAGAGAGAGAGAGAGAAAATATGCCTGTACTTGAACCTTCAAAGATATCTTTGATAAAAATGAAGTATAAATCTAAGTCAATATAATAACGAAAACGTACAGTACTTTTCTTGGTATTTCTCTTTTGCTGCAACCCTCCAAATTACGAAAAAAAACAACACATAACTATTGTAAAAAATCGCGAATAATACGATCGCACCCCCCCCCGCGAAATAAAACCCTGCAAAATAGAAACCCTCGATGAAAAAAAAAAGGGAAAGAAAGGAGAGAAAGTAGCAAATTACTTTTAAAGTTATCTAAAAAATGACTTGATTCATTTGGCTGGTACGTTTGGAGAAGGGAAAATAGAAGCTGATCACGGCATCGGCTGTTACTTTGAAAAAAGGCAATTGAAGTTGCTCATAGAATTCGATTATTACTACTTGAAGATGATCATCGTGAATTTGAGGTAAAACTACTGAAAACTTTGAAATTGAATTTTATTGTTAGGAACCTTTGTGCCATTCACGAGAAGAATGATTGGCGGAAATCATGGGATGAAAAATATTTTTTCTGATGTTTAAAACTAATGGTTGACAAGACCTCTGTTGACCTCGAAAGTTAGCCTATAAGATGAATCAGTTTTTATTGATTCTCCATGCCAATTATCAGGTCAATCGACCTGGTAGTTGTAGCTGAGAAGAGGCATGAACGAACAACAAAAGGCTCAAACATATATATATATATATATATATATATATATATATATATAGTAGAATGTGGATTCGCTACACAAACTAGCTCATGTTTCTGCCCTTTTTAGGCCTCATCAGGTGAATTCGCCTGATAAGGCCCGAAGAGGGCAGAAACATGAGCTAGTTTGATTTGTACCACACATACTGTATATATATATATATATATATATATATATATATATATATATATATATATATATATATATATCAAAGATATTCCGCTTCATATCACTCCTAGAGTTCCCTGAATCCTTTTGATTGCTCATTATATTTATACACACACACACGCACACACACACACACACATACATATATATATATGAGTGTGTGTGTGTGTGTGTATTGTACATAATGCATATATTGTCTCAATTTGTAACAAAGAGAAAATAAATGAAAATGGATTTTATCCGTTGTAAATGTTTAATCACAATGCTTAATTTTTAATACAGCAAACAGAGCTGTTAATACATAAAAAATGATATTTACAGGAGTATGTACCTGGTAAATGAAAACATTTCCTATCTCTCACACTCTTCAGCAAACGGCCATCTATGGTTTCCTTAAAAGGAAATGGCATGGAGAATCAATAAAATCCGACTCACCTCATAAACTAACCTTCGAGGTCAACAGAGGTCTTGCCAACCTTTAGTTTTAAACATCAGGAAGAATATTTCTATTCCATAAATGAAGCAACAGACAGTCTCGGTTGCTGAAGAGTTGCGAGAGGCACGAAATGTTCACATTCACTGGGTACATGTCCTTGTAAATATGATATACATATATGTGCAAATCAAAGAAACAAAATTATATATTCGTATCTAAATTTATTTTCTCTAAGATTCTTCCCTCTTCAAGATTTCAATTTATTTTGAACTCAGGTTGCAATTCTTGAACTTTGATGACATAGAAAAAAGTTATAACTGTATACCAATCACTGGCGTTAGTGGGGAGTACTATCTCTTCTCCAAGATAGGTACGATATACAAATACCAAACCTTGCCTAGTACGATACAATGCTAAAAGAGAGGAAATGATAGAGTGAAGACTGTGTTACGTAAATCTTCCAAGTGAAGAAGGTCTACCTACTTTGAAAATCAGCATTGAAAATCGTTGCTTTCACCAGAGCCCGAACACTCATCATTGGCACTAGGGAGCAATACACATCTATCCCAGCCAAGAGGCAGATTCAATGTACAGATCTTAAGCTTGGCTTCGTATGGGATGAATGAGAGTGTCTGTCTTGAAATTCTGATTTATACTAAGGTTCGGAAAGTGACTTCTTGACGTTTTGTAAATACGTAGCTATTTCACCCACAAGGCAAATCATAGTGCAGCTCTCTCTATCTAGACAAAAATATGACAGAGATCATTTTTTGTTGTCTTTCAGTCTTAATTAAGCTCCCCAAAATCGAAAAGAAAAATATCCATAGAAAGTTCATAGACTTCAGACGTTTAAAAACCTTTTCTGGTGAATGTTTCCTGCATTCATTCATTCATTCGAGGTTAATTCATCCATTCAATCCTCCATATCATTCTTTCTTTCTTCCTTTATTTTGCTTGATTTTATGGCATGGCATATTTCTTTCTTATCGCCTGATTCCATCTATCTATCTATCTATCTACCTATCTATAGACAACTTTTCTATGCCCCTTATCCCTAGGAAATGTTTGATTAATTTTTGCACCCCTACAGGAGAAATATCAAATTTGAAGATGAAAAAGTCAAATTTCTAATTTTTTTAAACCCCAAACAGTACTGTGGGTTAACAGATATAACAAAAGAACGTAAGGTTTCGAATCAGTGCATAGAACACAAATGTAAATCGAACAATTTTACAGGAAAGAAAATGCAAACAATGATATCAATCAATCAAGATCTTCCTTTAGCTCATCATTATCTGACATTTCCTCCAAATTGTACGAGTATGGATTTTTTTATCTATTCTTCTAAAATCTTCAGGACTCGAGCAGCAAAATATCCGTCGAACGATTCTGACAGCACTTCCAAATGAGCCACGATTTCTTCACGCACAGTAGGAGTTATGGATCCAACATCATCAACCGTCTCTTCAAGGGAAGGAAAATGCGAGAGATTTCTCCTTTCCATCCTTCGATGCAAAATACGAAACTTTTATTCGAAGACATTCAATATTTCACAAGCCATCATTACATCTATAATTTTTCCTTGAAGAGAAACACTGAGTCCATCCATACAAGTGGAAGGGTAAGTCAGCATTTTGGTGTTTTCTTGTAACTGTGAAGATAGAAGATGCGAAACTCGGCAAGGTAGACCACTACATCTATCTAGGACAACGAATCTCCATGAGATCCTCAAAAGAGGAGGAAATCAAGCGAAGAATCACTTTGGGATGGCAAACCTCCGGCAGAGCAAGCTCAACTTTCAAAAACCAGATGATCGCAATAATCCCCAAAAGAGGAGTATATAACCAATGCATTCTCCCGATAGTCACTTATGGCGCTGAAACATGGAACCTAACCAAGAGACAATCCTACAAGCTGAGAAGTATGCAACGTGCACATGAGAGAATCATGCTTAACCTTACATGGAGAGATCACAAGACAGCACAGTATATAAGGAAGAAAACTGGTGTCCGTGACATCATAGAAACTATTGAAAAACTCAAATGGCAATGGGCAGGCCATGTTGCAAGAATGAAAGACAACTGATGGACATCATGTCTCACAGCATGGATCCCCAGAGATCACATGAGAAACCGAGGCTGACAGAACACAAGATGGAGAGATGAACTAGACAAATTCAGGAAATACTGGCTCAGCGACACCCATGATAAAGAATTGTGGCGAATCCTGGGGAAGGTCTATGTCCAACGACGAACGTTAAAAGACTGATGATGATGATGATGATGATGATGATGATGTGATTCCAATGTCCAGAACAGATCACATTCACGCTCTCCTAGAAAAGAAAACTTCCTTGTAACAGTTCAAAGAAGCAGGTTGAAGCTTGTTCTCCAGACATCCAACAGCAAAACTGAATATTCACCGAGATCTTCTCAAAATAATTTGAACATGCAATGGTTCAAAACACGCCTCTGTAAAATGTCGATGGTCTTCAAGAATCATCCTTCAAATTGGGAGGCAATGTCTTTGATGCCAAACCGTGCAGATGAAGAAAGCAATGGGTAACTTGCAGGTCAGGAATCTCTTTTTTCATTAATGCAGAAAGGCTAGATTTATTTCCATACATCGTAGGTGCCCCGTCAGTGCACATAGAACCATTGGCTTTGATATCAAAATTGCGTTTAACAAAGAAGTCTCTCACCAGTTGCAACACATCCTTTGTAGTTTTACTTGTTTTCAGATATTCACAAAACAGGACACCTTCTTTCACAGCACCATCATTGACATATCCCACTATTGTGATGAGTTGATTACAACTGGAGACATCACTTGACACCAAACTGAATAGAGATATTCAGAGGACCCGTTCTGACATCTGAGATGACTTCATCTAAAAATCACTGATATACTCTTTCTCTTTGTCACACTCCCTGAGATGTCATCTCGCACCTGTTTGAGGTCAGGGCACCCCAGGTTGGGAACCCTTGAACTAGAATAATACATATTCTGGCACCAACCGTGCAAAATTTCCTTTAGTTTCTCTCTTCTTTAGGCATGATAAGCGCCGAAATGTCTCCTGTTTCACCTTGAACCCCACGACCTTGCAGGGTTCAAAAACCAGGAGAATTTCCTCGAGCTTTCTTTCATTTATATAGGATTAACTCAAGTATCAAAACACACAAGGTTAATACTTCCCAACGGGCATTTATAAATTCTGCAGGTCTATGAGTGGCACGTCCTGTTTTCTTAAATAGTTCTCCCCGATGCACTATTACAGAATACTTGAATGGGTTATGAAATTCTCAATTCAGACTACATTCACCTATTAGGCTTTTTAAAAAAAATTCTTTTATTTCCGACTTGAAGATATATATACAAATATACATATGTGTATAAGTAAGTGATGCTATAGAAAAATAGATAAATATGGGAACAACCCAATCAAATTCGGTATGTATACTCATATATTTCGTGGAAAGTATTTTCAGTAATTTACTTTTTGAATACTCCCAATATGTTTTAAGTGTGGGTGGGTTCGATTTACATGAATTTTAATGTGAAATGAACTCATATTTTGAGAAAGTTCTTTAATGGCGTAATGTGACGTTAAAAACGCTAGAATGAATATTTTATAATTTTTAAATAAATTCTCGAAGTAAAACAAGAAAGAAAACAGACTCTGTTCAAAACCTTTTGCGTTGTTTACACAACTTTTTATAGCATTAGGCAACATTATTCCAGTAATAAAACTATTTGTTTACAGTTTCGAAAAATGGATTAATTAAAACCTAGCAAGTAAAAAAAGATTCCCTGAAAATGGACACTGACTCTTCTCGAGCCTTACTCTATTCTCGTTTGTATCCAAGGAGTGTGTGTTTATTTGTATTCTGAATAAGTTAGAGGCCGTAACTTCACGTTTGTGATACGAGGTTTAGGCATTTTTCAGCTTTTTGAATTACAAACGCTCTTTTTTACGTCACAATTTTTATTTTGGGAATCGATTTAGAAAGAAATTATAAGATGTAGTATGACGTGAAAGACAAAACAATATCTATCATTCTTTTTTTTATTTCTTTCGTCGCTGTTAAAAATATGTGATGATGATTTTCAAAATAATCGGACCGTGAAAATGCTGAATATCTATCTTTCTTTTCATCTTTCATATAAGTTTGTAAGAAGTAGAAGAAAATATCCACATTTTTTTACATTTTCATTCAAAGATCTGATACCATGCAATTTGATGCTTAGAATACAACCTATCTGTTATGGTGGGTTGACATTAAAATTTTACTCTCAATTTGGCCTTTCAAAACTCGGAGTTGCACGTTTAACAAATTTTCATGCAAAATTAATTTCAAGTCTCAACTCCATTCAATATTTATTGTAGTGAATCTTCCAGCGGACCAGTTTCATTTACTCCTTACCATATTCCTCTATATAACCTATATATATAAATATATATATATTTTTTTAATGAAAAAAAAATGCTAAATATATAAGAGCATTTATAAGTAAATATATTTCCATGGTTCCTATAGCTCGATCGGAAAACTATGCATCTTCTAAATGTATTTCATAATGCTAACAAAGAAAAACAAATTCATTTGTCTCGTTTTTTTAATCATATCTTAGGCACAACGTAAGTTCAACTCCGGTTTTTCTTGCTAATTTTCACATAGTTACGAGAGATATCAATCAAAAAGGTATTTACACCCATAACTTTGCATTCATAATTAATTCTTGGTATATCATAATGTGATAAACTAAAATGTATGATGGTGTACGCACGACAGATTGATAATGTGCCAGTAAATTATAACAACTTGCAAAAATGCAGACTATTCAGCACTTTTGTTAGTGTGAGATGAGCCACAGATCGCAGTAGTTCTAGGGTGATGTAGAATGACACATTGTAAGAAAGTTGGTCTATTCCACAAACTACGGCGATGTAAACTCAAACCTGGCTCCGCCACAACTCTCAGCGACAGCGAGTCTAGTCTGACTTAAGAGAGAGAGAGAGAGAGAGAGAGAGAGAGAGAGAGAGAGAGAGAGAGAGAGAGAGAGAGAGAGAGAGAGAGAGAGAGTCCGTCTCAAGTAGTGCCAGTAAATTATAATAGTTTGCAAGAATGCTGAGAATTTAGTACTTTTGAAAGTATGGGATTTAGACGAACCCGCAGATCACATTCACGTCATCTGCGGTAGTTCTAGGATAATGTGGAACGACATAGTGAAAGAACTTTTGTCTATACCACAAACTACGGCGATGTAAACTCAAACCTGGCCCCACTACAAATCTCAGCTATGGCGCGTCTCGTCTGACTTCTGAGAAAGAGAATCCACCTCGAGTAGTGCTCGCGCTCAGTGCTCACGTTACTATCGATGATACATGTGAAATTCATCTCAGCCACCGTATCAACATTGCATCCACCTGATCAATTTCAGCCACTGTATCAACATTGCATCCGCCTGATCCATCTCAGTCGCAGTATCAATTGCATCTGCCCGATCCATCTCAGCCACTGTATCAACATTAATCCGCCTGATCTATTTCAGCCACCGTATAAACATTGCATCTGGCTGATCCATCTCAGCCACTGTATCAACATTGGATCTGGCTGATCCATCTCAGCCACTGTATCAACATTACATCCTCCCGATCCATCTTGGCCACTGTATCAACATTACATCCGCCTGATCCGTCTTGGCCACTGTATCATCATTACATACGTGTGCAACCAGGGACTGGCATAGAATAAATTTATTGATCTGCTATAAACGATTTTAAAAATCAGACAGCAAAACATCATGGCTGACACAGTAAAACAACGAAAAATAAACAGCAAAACCGGGATGACAGAGGGAAATAGGGTGTCTACTTCTACAGTCCCAAAGCGAAGTAAAAAGATTCTAAAGGCAAACAGTACCGTTGAAGAATGAAGAAGAGAATGAAGAGTAGAATGAGCAGAATTTCTTAAGCGGAGAAAGTGATGGAAATGTTCATCCCGAGTACTCAGGTCCACAGAGCAAAAAACTTGTGAAGGAAAAAGCAGACATGGACTGAAGGAGGTCAGACATGTCTCACTGTTTAACTTTTCATTCTATAATTCTAGACTTATTTCTAACTTTTTCCAACATTCCATCAATCGACTTTGAAATCAGTTTTTATTTGTTTCATGGTGCTATTTCAATTGATCAAATCTTTTTTTAAAAAATTATCAAAACATAAAATAGAAATTTTGTCTTTTCGAAAAATTTGAAGCCAATCCACTTGGGCCAAAACTCAACCTTGAATCCCTTGGAATCAAGAGAGAATTTTTTCCCCTATATTTCGTCTCAATGTCTTATATCGATTAGAACATGATCCATGTGACCAACAAATATTGAAATGAAAAAAATTAGAGCTGGTTGGACTTGACACATGGAGAAATGATCCATTTTCTCAGTCTATTTATTTCTTTGGAGGTCTATCATCTTCAAAAACGAAAAATGTACTTGATGGATAATGACAACGGCATCCATCCAGTCATGAATTTCGGAAGGATAATATACCGCCAAAGATTTCAAGATATCGTAAACTGTGTTCAGTTATCAGGTAGTCTAGATTGTGAACAGTAATTACGTGACTTTCTTGGCACTACCATACCAACAGCTCACCAAAAAAGCACTTGAATTAGGGAGCACTGTAGTCATAGACAAGAGCATGATAAAAACCCTTTCATCATTCCCTGAAATATGAAATAAATCAGAGGATTAATTCATTGATTTATTTCATACGTTGAACTTGCAGCTTCATAGAATAGAATATTCAGGATTTTGGATAAGCTTTTTTGTCGATTTTTTTAAACAATTTTTATGAAAAAAATTTTGATATCAATAAAGAGTCACATAAGCCACCATTTTTTTTGCTAAACATGCTTTTCTATCATATAAGATACAAAAGTGAAACTTTAAAACGGAAAAATAGAATTAATTTGAAGATATAGAAGTTATGAGATTTTCATCATTTCTTCTTTCAAAATGAAAACTTTAATGTCAACTATGTAGAACCAATTCAGTATATGAAGGAAAAATGCTGAACATTCAGCTCTAGGTCCTATCATCATTAAGAGTCTTTTGAAAACACATCATTGAAATATGTGAAAATAGACTTGACACATCGTAAAAAACGTCAGCGATTATATTTCATTTCGAACATAGATCAGATTAGGGAAGATACAGAAGTAGGCCAAGAACATCTCTGCCAGTAAAATTTGAAAAAAATGACCTTGATAAACTAGACAACGATCCAACACTTAAAGCTCATACATCATAAAAAGACCTAAAATTGGCACCGAGGACAACCACGAAGAACTCTGACAACTTTCTGAAGACAGAGAAGCGTGTAGAATAATGGTAGATATGTGATGCCCAAACAAGTATGGTCTTGTCTTACTTAACGAAAAGATGATGAATAAAATAAAACCATTCATTCTTTTTTAATCAATTGGAACGTGCTTTTTGGTAAGTCAATTGTAAGGCTGCCAGCTCAAAGTAATATGATATGAGTTGATGTTCTCTTTTACTCGTATCGTCGCTCTTCCCATAGAGCGAAGTAGCCTAGCGGAAAAGTGAAGGCTCAAATAACCACTTTATCCCCGAATTTCTCATCTTGATCATTCACTTTCCATGTCTTCACTGTTTTTTTCTTAACACGGACAGTTATATCATTAAGAAATGGATATGTAATCCGACAGAATATCTACGAAAGCGTTATATTATTTGAAATGACCTCCCGTTATTACACGTGGGAATTTCCGCCGGGCTGTTCCGCTCAATGGGAAGAGTATCTCTACATTGAGCAGCTACCTTATCGGTCGCAGGTTCTGTTCCTCCAACAGACCCATTTTCTTTTATTGTTTATTCTATTTATGTTGTCTCGGCTCAGTGACACCTTGTCAATGTGTTTAAAGCGTAAAGTATACAATGAATGCATAATACCAACAACCAAATATAGGTGAATACATAATCTCTGTCCAACTTCGTTAGTTGGGGCAATAATTATTTCAGGTTTCCATTGTAAACAACAGATATGCACAGCAATATGTTATCTTCCACTAACTTCTTCCAGGTGTAGATTTGTAAATTTGTAAAAACTATTTAAAACTCTAATTACTATGATTTCCCCCTTTTCTGATTTAACAAAATGTATGAATAACTTTGTTTTCTATTAATAGGTTTAATAAAATACACTGTGGAATTTCCACAGCTCCTCCTCGTATTAATACTATTGACCATGATATTAATGTTGATAATAATGATTACAATATAAAAGAAGAAGAAAAAGAAGATTTTTGTGTCTAAAAATATCTGCATATTCATGCTTCGACACTAGTCAATGATTTTCCCACAGTTACAATGCACATGCCTGGTAGGGTACGGGTAAGAGTTGCGTCTCATAACAACGCTAAAATCTGACACAGTCACAGTGACAGGTCACTATCTCTGACAAGTGCCCGCACTCAGGTATGTAATTACGTCCTCACCAATCTCATAACTGCGTCGCTCTTCTTTGAGTTAAAACCGAAACCGACGAATACGACAGCTTCATTTTCCCGACCCCCATGACCCATCAAAATGATAAAATACCAATAAAATGAATAGAAAAATTAACGCTTCTAGACGTATAATTATTGATAATAAAGTTCACATTTTTGATAGTTTTTTAATCAGTGGTTTTAAAATGTATGTTTATGTTTTTAATACATATTTTAATTAGCATTTTTAGTACGTTTATGGTGGATGGATATGTGTACGGTTCAATCTCTTATTGGCAAGTATTTTGTCGACTTAATATTCAATTTCACTTATGTGTTTGTTGTAAAGAATATCACCAACCTGGCACCAGGGCAACAAAATAAACACATTTCGATTTTATGGTTATCTGGGAATTAAAAAGTTCAGATCAGTCTTATAATTTTCTTTAGCCCATCAAATTTGGAGTGACGATTCTCAGGGTTTTGAATATAATAATGATGATGACGGTGAATGACCAAATTCCACCGCAGAAGTAGTCAAAACATCCTACAGCAGTATTCAGTTTTCCTTCAATTGAAGCAACTGCGTCTTCTCCTTAGAGAGCGACCTTAGCTCCCTCAGTTTCTTACCAGATCTAAATGTTCCCAGGCTTGCGTCTTTGGGATCTTCACGCAATTACCATGCAAGTTCATGCAATGACACCCTTGTGCAGGTGTTTTTTCAAACTTCCGTTGTTTATGGATGTATTTGAAATTAATACCGTTTTGAAAGGCTTCCGACAAACTACACGATGAAAAAACCCAACTAAATTGATAAAAAAGAGACCCCATCCTCTGAAAAAAAAAGTAATTGCAAAATAAAATGTAAAATGAGAAATGTAATGCATAAAGATATGTGTATGTTGGGAAGAATAAAAATGGAATAAACAGCCCCAGCTGTGAAGATCCAAATCTCTCATATTACCATTATTTGTTCGATACTTGTAATTACAGTTACTCTTATCGTAACTTCTCTAACGGACATTCTACGACCTCTAGCAAACAGCCTGGAAAAGATATAAAAGATAAGCTCAAGGCAAGAATCGAGCTTACAATTGATATACTAGAGGCAACAGTAGCAGAAAATCAAATCTAACCATATAAACTTATTCCTTATTTCAGTACTATTTTTCTATTCCTAGGTGAAGCACAGTCATATTGCTTCCACAAGTATTTCCTTCATGTTTATTTCAGTTACATTTCATCACACCTATTCAGACTGTCATTATATATCTAATAGTAAACAGAGCAGATCGCAAACAACGAATCTTGCTTTGGGGAGCCCATCTTACCGTGACTGCTGCTTTAACCTATTTTACGGTTGGCAGATTAAATCTAATCATGTAAAGAATTTCTCATTTTCCTTTGCTCGCACGGTGCCGCCGTAATTGATGTTATCGTATTACGTACATACATTTGTTGTATTTGTAGAAATTGTCTTGGATTTTCATTAGACGATGAAGTGTTAATCAGTTACAATTTTTGACAAGTGTCTCCATTGTATTAGTTCGAGTTGCTTTTCATCGCAATGGCGGTCATTTTATGGACATTTGTGATCGGGTTTCGCTAAGAGCTTATTCTTTATCACCGATCTCAAACTCATCATCATTATCATCAGTCTTTTATCATACGCCGTTGGACATAGACTTCCCCAGGATTCGCCACATTTCTCTATCGTGGACGTCGTAGAGCCAGTATTTTTTGAATTAGTCTAAATCATATATCTAACTTGTATTCTGCCAGCCTCGATTTCGTATTTGATCTCCTTGTTGTGAGTCGTGATGTCCATCTGTTGTTTGCCATTATTGTAACATGGCTGGCCCTTTGCCTTTTAAGTTTTCTTGTAGATTCTATTCTCGGACTCCTATTTTCATCCTGATATGCTGCGCTGCATCATAACGCGCAATACACTAATCCTTGTTGCCCATATGGCTGCTATTACCATCGATCTATTGCAAGCAACCAGAATAGATATTTACTAATTGTAGCTTAATCTGACACAAGGTCACAATAATATTGCGTCTATGGAGAATAGAGTTCATTATATTAGCATCGGTCTGCGAGCAAGCCCAACATCGCCCTAAGTTCCCCACCCTAAGATATTATCAAAGATTAGCTTATTCTGGTACCATTGTAGGGCTTCAAGGAGGGTTTAATTTACTAAGAATTGCCTGTGAACATGACCCTCTAACTGTCACTCTGTGGCAAGTATCTCCATACTAACATTTCCCCTTATGGTTCCTTGTTTCTTCAAGACGAACTAAACAGTGTCTTAGTAAAGCCGTTGGCTATCTCGCAGTAGCCGCTTGAGAAGGCACTCATTTCCCTACCAACCTGTTGATTTTGTTTCTTTCTGTTCTTAAATCCGATATAAGATTGGTGAAACAACAAAAAACATTAACAAGGTAAAAATGTCTATTTTCTTTTTTTTACATTAGAGCTTCACCAGTCATTCTCGGCGCTCCGAACTCTTTTGTTCGCTGAGAGCAGGAAACTTACATTGTCTACAACAACAGGAAATCAATACATGTTGGCGACGTTCTTTTTGTCTCCTCAGGTTCTGCCCTTTAACAGTACGACTTGCCTCGATGGCAGCACTCCCATATGTTTGAGTTGAGACTTCCGAACAGTCAGGATGAGAGAAAGATCAAGGATTTTGATGAAAAGGGATATCATTAAGACCGGATTCCTTTACATGCAAAATTTCATCTTTACAACAGTTTGATCGACAAATCTCTGAGCTTCAGCGCGTCAAAGAATATAGTCGTAAATAATTGGGTATTATAGAGCAAATTCATCTATCTCAGATTCCGTGCGAATTTCGTCGCTGTAGTTTTTAAAGTTCGTTGGTCAACATTCTAAGTTCTCCTTTGTTCTTCGCAAATGACTTTATATCACCCACGCACATGGAGGAGTTGACTTTTCTCTCTCGTATTGGAGAATTTTCATCTTTTAAATAATTTTTGGATTTGATTTAGTGGTTATTGCTATGAAAAATAGTCGTGGGGCCAGAGAGTCCCCGTGAAAAATCCTGATTTAGATATTATTATTATTATAATTATTATTATTATTATTATTATTATTATTATTATTATTATTATTATTATTATCATTATTATTATTATTTGGAATCTCACACCAGTTGCCTGGTGGTAACCGCTGGAGTTTGAGTGACAGCAAGTCTTCTCAAGTCTCCAGCCCTCCTCTCCTAGTACGCATAGGTCGCAGTAATTCTGCGATTTACAGTTTCACACCGGTTGCCCAGTGGTTATCGCTGAAGGCTGAGTGACAATAAGTCTCCTCAGGTCTTCAGCTAACGTCTCCTCTCTCTTTCGCATATCATGACAGAGCTACAATTCGTTGCAGTACTTATATCTCTAGTACCTTCCTCAGTATCCGTGCAGTTCCCAGTAGTGCTGTGGTCTGTACGGTCTCTATCCTCCCCCTAATCCCGATCTCCTCCAGTCTCTCCCTCAGCGTTTTGGGGACAGTTCCTAGTGCGCCCACTATGACCGGTACTACCCTGGTTTTCATGTTCCACATCTTCCTTAACTCTCTTGCTAGGTCCTGGTATTTTTCCCTTTTTTTACCCTCCTTCTTTTTTACTCTATGGTCTGCAGGCACAGCAACGTCTACTATTTGGCAGGCCTTCCTTTTTTTGTCTACTATTACTAAGTCCGGTCTTCTAGCCTGGATGAGGTGGTCAGTTTGGATGTCAAAGTCCCAGAGTAGTTTGTGGTTGTCATTCTCCAAAACTGCCTCTGGCTTGTGCTGATACCACTTTTCCACATGGTTGAATTCCATTTGTTTACTTAGTTCCCAGTGTACCGTCGTTGCTACTCTATCGTGTCTATGCTTATACTCCTTCTGGGCGAGTTGACTACATTCACTAGTTATGTGGTTTACTGTCTCATCTCTTTCACCGCACATACGGCATTTGCTGTTTGTCTGTGTTCCGTCGATTTTTGTTTTTATGTAGTTTGTCCTTATGCTTTTGTTTTGGGCTGTCATGATTAGCGATTCTGTTTCTCTCTTAAGGTTCCCTTTTCATAACCACGTCCATGATTTCTCGTCTGCTACATATTATTAGCAATTTCCCACCAGTTGCCTGGTTGAGTGACAGCAAGAATCCTCAAGTCTCCGGCCCTCCTCTCCACACTCTCATAGTCCCCAGCAGAGATAGAGTAATTGCTGGTAATATATATATGATATCTACTAAACTTTACCTTGTACGATACAAGGCGAAATTGAGGCAATTGAAGTAGGAAGATTGTGTTGCACCGACATTCTGGGAAGAGAGAGCCTGTCTGATGTGAAAATCAGTATTTGTGATCCATACTTTCATCTAGGATTGGACACCAGCAACGCTTGCATAAAGGGAAATATACAACTAGGTATAACAGGTCCAATATTAAGGTTACTTACTAAACTTAAGTCACAGTCGTGGGGAACGTTTGGGAAACAGATTCACGACAATAGTGAAGTGATCTTCAAAACTTGCTTACTTGTTACAATAGACAATACTGCTTATATTGTTCACTAAGATAAGCTTAGTCTGACACATGACTACAATTGTGAGCACCGAATGAGGTGCGAATTCACTACGCTAGCCAGCGAATAATCAGAGAGACTGCTAATGGTTTTATAATTCCCATTTCGAAAGATCTCTAACAGGAATACTGAGAGCGTTCTGAGCATGTTGGGTACGTTGGAGCGAATAATTAAACGAAAGGTTCATGATACATGCGAATGATTAGGAGAAAAGTATTGAGAAAGATTTTCGGTAGCTGTCCCTGAGATTGAAAACATAGTAAAGTTTTGAGGGATTTTGAAATTTTAACATATCATCCAGTTCAATCAGGAGATAAAATATAGCCATCATAAATAAAGGAAAGGAGACATTTCTGATAGTGGATATTGCAGTTCAGTAGACCACTTATGTAAAATGTGGATAAATGTGGAATCTGAAGGTCACAATTTTACACATCATAAAGAGTGCACTTAGAAAAGTTCTGAAAAGCTTTACGTAAAGATTGGAATATCTGGTAATCTTAGAAATAATTGACACCATTCAGATGACAGCATTAGACTATTGGGAAGAGGGATGGAGTATTCAGGAGACTTGCTAGCACTTGATCTTCTGTAAAAATCGTCAGATGTTACGGTTCTGAAAACATAACAGGAGCTAAATAACAGGCAAGACACAGTAGAACAGATGTCACTTTGGTGTAGAAACTTGAGAAAATAATAATTGGAGAATTGAGCCTTAATTCTATAGAAGTTCTGGATGGCCTAACGTTTAATGAAATAAAGGATGTAATTTGCGAACCGAGTTCGAACTCCGACTTGGACATTTTGCATTAATGCCTTTGGGAAGGCATGAATCCACTTGAAGCTATGAGTAAATAAGGCTGGTATCCATCAAGAGAGAAATATACCGGATTATACCATATAGTTGTCGCAGATTTTACAATAACATGAATGTAATATCTAATAATAAAGTAGGAAGAGTGCTGATTGTCTCGACTTGGGAAGACCTACCTACTCTGAAATCAGATTTCGAAATCTTGGCTTTTATCTGGGCTCGAACTTAAACTAAAGATAGAAAGATAGATGGACAAACAGGTAGACTAATGTCTAGCAAACTACTTAGATAGATAAACTCTGTACCTCTTCTGAGCGATTCGTTTGTCAAGGGACTTATCGCTTCCCCAAGTCCCAACTACAAACGTGCATACCAGGATTTTATACCAACCGCCAATAGAATAGTTATATCATCGTTGTGTTACCCTTACTCTCCCTATCTCGCCCCCTCTCTCTCTCTCTCTCTCATCCTCTCTCTTTTTAACTTTCCCTTACACACGCACACACAAAAATTATGTATGTTATGATGATTTTGAAGGGAAATCGTGAAAAACGAGTTGATGACTAGTCTATTCAACACTTGTACATACGATGATGTCATGACATTTCATAGGAGTTACACTGTTAGTTCCCATACTTGTAAGATTATTTATGATGATGAAATCAGGAAAAAAAAATATATCCCTGGAAAAAATAAGGAAAATAAAGCAATATCATTTATATGTTCATATCTATCTATCTATCTATCTATCTATCTTGAAGGCTGTATACAAGATAACATTGTAGCATATTTACCTATGGTCCATGTTTTAATGTATCGTTTAAATCTTCCTTGTATTTCAGTGACATGTATAACATCGTTTGAAGTTGTAGTTTAACAAAGATCGTCGATCGGTTTGTGTTATCGAATTCTGGATGAAATAAACTGAAATAAAACTAGCATGGGAAAAGCTTGAAACATTTAAGAATAAGAGAATAGATTTATTGAACATATAAAAGACATCTGAGAGAAAATTTACCTTTATAACATGTGCCGAAAGCAACAATTTAAAGCATCAGAAAATGACCTAATTTTCATAACAAAACCTTAGTTCTCATATTTTAACCACAAAAATGGTAGCAATCGTCCTTTGTGAAACTTTTAGTTGTTATTGTTGGCATTAAATTTGCAAGAGCCGCAACGTTTTTTGTAATGAATAAACCAGTAATGGGCTTACGTAATCTCTGTATTTGTTTAAGTTTTTATTTTGTCTCTTGAATGATTTAAGGATTGTACTCGAGAACCTACTAATGGGGATGTTTGGGAGGCAATGTCTTGATATTTATCAGCATTTGACTTTTATATCACACCCTCTCTTTATATATATATATATAGTCACAAACTTTGCACTTTAGCAGAAAAAGAATTTTAGTTTATAAACTGTCCTCCAAACCAACTTACGATGTAATGTCGTGCAGATTTCCCCTGTTAAACCTCTATATTCAGATATTCTGTGTTATACACATAATATTACATATCATCATTGTTGTTTAAATTGAATTCTTTTGTTGTACGTTAAACAGTGCAGGCATTCTACCATGGCGTCCTCTCGTTATGTTAATCGGATACAACTTCCCCACCTGTATTCAACTATAATATTCATTCAGGATGCTTGGATTTTCTTTTGTTTTACTTTCATTCGTCTATTGTTATTTAGATCATTCCATTTTATTTCACTTTTATTCAATTAATGAGTTAGATGCCCTGGGTTATATTGAACGAGGCAATTTAATTTATATGGACCATTTAGCAATATTTTACTATTCATATATATATTAGATCTTTGTTGTTTATTTTGCTCTTTCAGTACCATGGATTCTTATTGTAAAAGTTTACCATCTATCCCGGCATCATGTATTATCAAATATATGCACTCAGAAAATTATACACAGAAATTATAAACATTAATCGGACACGGCATTACCATGTTTTTAATAACATTTCTACATAGAAAGATATCTTTAGTTGTTTCGATTATATTCACTACGCAAAATAATTTGGTAACTTATTGAAAAACAACTATATATATATATATATATATATATATATATATATATGTGTGTGTGTGTGTGTGTGTGTGTTTGTGTGTGTATATGCGTATATATATATGTGTGTGTGTGTATATATATTTTGCTCTGACTCTATTGTATTTTATTTCTGGCTTGATTAATCATCATTTAATTTGGAACTGGTGTTTGCTAAGTCCTCTGTGGAATCGATGAGATTAGCAAGGCAATACTGAACAATGTTCAAAGTCAGGATAATAGAAGATCTGGTTAGATCTCATTCACTTGTCGCTTTTAAAACAGTCGTTAGTAAGAACAAATGAGCGAAAGACAAATTTTAAAGTGGTATGGTAATATAACGCAAAAAAAATGTGTCACTGCCTATCCCGAAACAAGTTTTATTAGGTTAATTATAATAAATACCATTAAATGGGTACAAGAATAAAACATATCATTTTTAGGTTAAGTGAATAATGAGTCAAGTACAAACGACAACAATTATTGCAGCAGTTACAGCGATCCATTTCGCACTTCAAACTTATATTAAACATTGAGGTTACCTGGCGTTGCCTGATCTGAAGTATGATTAATGGAATAACGACAATACTTCATCCCAGAACTTCAGACAACGCTTGTTCTAAGAGAGAGAGAGAGAGAGAGAGAGAGAGAGAGAGAGAGAGAGAGAGAGAGAGAGAGAGAGAGAGAGAGAGAGAGAGAGAGAGAGAGATCTGTTTTTAATGAGGCCTTAGCGCACAATCATTCAATTGTGACTCTTCCAGTGAACTTGCAGTGCAAAATTAGAATTACGTTCACTATTATCAATTTTTGTCTAGTACTCCCCTCGTGCTGACTTCAATTGTTTCTCATCGTGGCTGTAGTAAACAGTTCTTTGGTAAACAGTGCCAATCGAAAATAAAGAAAACACTTCAGAGATTGATTACTAGTGGCTATAGAATTACGGTCTGGGAAGTTTCGATAAAATCTGATCGAGGTAAGTATGAGGAGGATATTAATCAAAAATTAGCAAAATTGGACAATGCTTCTACTACTAATAATGATAATGATTCAATATATCATTATGTTGCATCATGATGATAGAATTTACATCGACTTCTACAAATATTTCACCGGCCACTTGGACGAGTAGGTGTTGTGTTGTATCACTCGTTGATCCCGAAGTCAATTAATGTTATGAACGTAAATTTTCGCCATTTGTTTGTCAGAAGCTAAGGAGACGTGAAGACTGTTAATAGACGAAGTTATTTTTTCTTACTATTCCGTGGAGAATACTATCATTGAAAAACATGAAAATAAAAATTCTCACAGAAGATAGTTGAGAAAAAAAGTGTCAGTTGTATTGCTAGATTATGTATACTCAAACTCTTGTCTATCGACGCCCAATAAAATGGGAATAATACTTTATCGTACATCGTCCATTTTTTTCATTGACTGAGTTAATGTTAAGGGTCAGTGTCAGAGACAATTAAGGATTGAATTGTGACAAATGCAGAGCACATGCCACTTTTGCTGTACTTGAATAACATAATGCATCAACAGGTACAGGCTGTTTGGCGGAGGGATTTGATTTGATTTGTAATCAGTTTTTACGTCAGTTTAAGGCCAATACCCTAGACTTCAACGTCCTTAGATTGGCTTTCGGGTTAAAATTGAAATTCATGAAGTCTGACCAACGTCGGCCATTGGAATGAAAATACAGACCTCTTGAATGATAGCTCTCAGCTTTTATAACTGAGCCAAGCACGTGTATGTTACGTGAGTGAGATTAAAATTTCAAATAGTCAAATAATGATCAAACTGGAAGGTTTCACTTTGAGCTGGGTTGTAAATCTTGAAATTCCAGAAGTAGCAATTTGCAGCCGCCTCTTGAGAATGACGATCCTATAAAACAACAACTGGACGACGACGACGACAACGACGACGACGACGACGACAACAACAGCAACCACGACAAAAACAATAATAACTCGTATACAGTAGTGGCCAAAGGTTATGTCCAGCTTAGGACATCTGATTGTAGAATCCGTCTGCATGTTGCGTAGTTTTGTTTTGAGTGTAAAATCAACGTATGCTCTCAGCGTTTTTATATGTTGTTCACATGGCATAAAGAAACTGAATTGAGCGAACATCACTTTTGGCCAGGCTGTCATACGAAGTGCGAGCTCTTTTTCCCAGGCCTATAATTGCTACAAGTGTGAAGCACTATTTTTCAGAGGTTATGTTGTTGGTTTTTGTGAAAATGCTCAAGAGGAAGGAGCTGTTCATTACAACAAAGTAGGATATTGCAAGAATCTTATGAATCGTTTGCAATTATCACTTGTGTGCTGGATTTGAACAATCGCACCCCAAACAGAGATACTGCAAAGCATTGTGTGACCGAATACAGGGCACCGTGGGTGGTTAAGGAAGACTAGCGAGCGTTTTATTTTGGCAAGAAAATGAATATTATCTCAGTACATGACTGTGTGAAAATATTTTCTAAAAACCTGAATTAGATATGCAATAGCAAGAATCCTCTTATTTCATCTCGCATTGCAGGGCGACAGCTTGTAAGGTTGTATAACAATAAAGTAATCATGTATGTTCTGTCAACCATAAAAAACGTCTTTGTTTAAAACTATAAGGATTGAAGTGTGGAAGATTTGAGCTGTGTTTTGTGGTCTGGCGAGTCAGACAGAGTTCAACATGACTGAGTTGAATGGTGTCATCTATTTTTTAGAGGACACGGGAGCCCTTCATTAACAATTGCATAAGCGACATCGTTAGGCAAATCCAGAGAAACATAATGGTTTGAAGAGTCATGTCTAAAGTCAGTGTTGGAAGGACCTGTATGAAATAGGGACCTGGTTGTCACTTTACCCGCTGAAATGCAGGCTTGCTAATCAGCAGTTTCTCTTCAAAATAGATATCAATTTATCAGTGTGTTTATACGTACGTATATACACTGTATACGCATATCGGTGGTCAGAGCAGATATGTATGCGTGTGCACGTGTGTTGGACAAATTGACACACAAACATAACGTCTAAATGATTGGCTAGGACGTTTCCAGTATCATATCAAGGAAGGAAAGATATTCAGTATGTCTTTGTTCAACTGAACCCAGGCCCCTGCCGTTCTAAATTATTTTTCATGATCAATGAGTAAGTTATTTCTTTCACCTTTTGATGCCCCCCCCCAAAAAAACCCATAAAAACATTATACATTGGCACTTACAACGTGAGAACACACTCAAAAGACATGAACCTTAACGATCTCGAAAATGGAATCAAAGACATCAAATCGGACATCATCGGTATTAGCGAAATGAGAAGACCCAGAAAAAAACTATTTGAACTGATGATCAAACATCTAAACAACTATGAAAAAGAAAAAAGAAATCAAAACGGGAGGGGCTTTCTTATTCATAAAAAAAAATTAAAGACAGCATGGTAGGATTCAAAGCCATTTCAGATTACGTTGCCAGTGTCACCGTAAAGGTGAATATCTTGTTAATTTTGCAACAGCAAAGGATTCAAAATCATGAACACCTTCATCAAGAAGACAGGCAATAGAAAATGGACTTGCAGGAGCCCTAAATACGAAATGGAGATCGAATTCAACTCCGTCCGAGCAAACAAGAGAGACACTGTCAAAAATATACAGGGCCTAAATCAAGTCAATGTAGGAAGCGACCACATAATGATGAAATGCAAAATTCAAATAAACACCAAGAAAGAAAGCAGGAAAATATTCTGCACCAAACGGCAATCACTTAACGTGCAGAAAGAGATAACCAAATCATTCAGGCTAGAACAGAAAAACAGGTACGAACTCTTCGGTAAATAAGAAGAGAATTTCAACGAGCTCAACAACAAAATGAATAATACGAGCCAAAGTGCAAACAAACCATCAGTGAACTCAGAAACTCCAAGCCACCGACAAGAGAAAATACGGAGGCAATCAAACTCAACAACAACATCAAAAAGAAACGAAGAGAAGATAAAAGAAGATACACGACGACAGTCATGGAAGACATTCTCGAACGGGCTTCAAAACTACTAAAAAAATCTCTCAGTACAGGGAAAAGGTAAATATTTAGTGTGCTCAAAGAAAATGAGACCCAACAATGGATAGGGACCAGATTGTCAAACGTGCCAAGGGATTCTACAAAAGCCTCTATTTCAATAAACAAAGGTCATAGAACAATGAACAAGATACACAAATCACTTTGAAGATTTCCCAGAAGATACCTCGAGGAAAATCAGACAAGCCATCAAACAAACAAAAAAAATGGAAAGGTACCAGGACCGAATCACATCACCATCGACCTACTCAAAATGGCTGGTAAAGTAATCGTTAGGAAACTAACCATTCTATTCCACCTATGCCTCAAACAAAGCAAAGTCTCAGAACATTAGAACACTGCAATCATTATACTGTTACATATAAAGGGAATCCGACAGATCTAAACAACTACAGGCTAATGCTACCCAATTGCAGGAACTACCTTTTTACCAAAGTGATCACCAACCGAAATACCTAAACGCTAGATGAAAGACAACCACAGGAATAAACCAGCCTCAGAAGAAGCAACTCGACCATTGACCATCTACATTCAGTAAAACAACAAAAAAAGAAAGCAGCAGGGTATGAAATACCGCTCACTGTAGCATTCGTTGATTTCAAGAAGGCCCTCAACTCTTTGGAAATCCCCAAGGTCATTAATGTAATCATACAGCAAGGCGTCGGCCCTGTATATGTCAGAGTATTGTAACTTATCTACCGACGCAGTAGCTCCTCCATCAGGCTACATAAAGACCCCGAGTCCTCCCTGCTCAAAGAAGGGATAAGAAAAGGGGATACCAGCTCATCCAAACTCGTCACAGCCTGCCCTGAGAAGATCTTCCGAAACCTCGACTGGGAAAATAAAGAAATCAAAACAGACAACGAATATCTAACCTTAGATTAGCTGACCACATCACTCTTTTTTGCAGAGAACCTTATTGATTTTCAAAGAATAGTAGGCGAACTGAATGAAGAAATGAAGGAATTTGGTCTCCACATGTTCAATCGAACAATCCTGATGTACAACAAATATGTTGAGGACAAAGACACAATGATCACAATCGAAAACGCAGAACTGAGAAAGTAGATCACTACATCTACCTGCGACAATCAATCATCATGCTGCAAGAATGGCGGACAACCACTGGACATCATGTCTATATACACAGCATAATATCTTCATAAGCTCTCACTGAATTTCGGCGGGATATTGTGGAAAGGTGAGCTATTGTCTACAAAAGAAGTGTCTACATATGGGGAAAAGCACGCTCCAGATCAACTATCTTATATTAATCTCCTCCTACCATGGTTAAAACTAGCTGAAACTTACAACTTTATCATGTTTTGCATGATTTTCACAATATGTGATTCTTAATAGCCAGTTTATTGCTATTACTGGACAGGTAATATAATTCAATTGGAGTGGGTGGCCTATGTACTCACTCACACTTTTCCTGCAACAAAAGCTGATAATCGTTACACTACCACGTACCCGATGGTGTTGTTGTTGGTGACGATCGAAACAACAGTATTGTACTTGTCTTGACGCATATGTCTGGTATATCAGGTCGGATCGATGCGTGTGTTGAAGAGCGTCAATATTTTGTCACATTGTCGGCCGCGTGAAAGTAACCGGCATCGTTTTGTGACATACGGAAAGATATTTTAGTCTATTGCTATTGTCTAAAAAAGAAAGAAGGAAAACCATTAAAACACAGACACAGACACAGACCCACACATACATACATACATACACACACACACACACACACAAACACACACACACACACACACACACACACACACATATATATATATACTTGTAACACCAATCAAGAGGTCGACATGGCATTTCCCTCCTCTTCCGCACTCACACATCTACCTATCTATGTATGTGTGTATGTGTGCAGGTGAAAAAGGACTTGCCTATATCATGATTGTCGTTGTAAAGTGAAAAACGCACACCTAATCACTCATCTTAGTCTGATCTGTCCATCTATCTATCGATTTATCTATCTGTGTGTGAGTGCAAGTACATCCTTTTTAGGATTAGACATAAGTCACTGAATGGAAATAAATTGTTATTTCGGTAATTCAAATATTCTGGAATTTTACCTATAAAATATCCCGTTCTCTTAGTCAAAGTTGCTCCTACGTTTGATGAAACTGACTTCACTCTTGTTATTTAAAAAATAAATACATTTTCATTTCATATTCCATGATTTGAAAATACAATCACATAATAACACCAATGCTATTGTATTCTTTGTAACTGCAAATATAATGTTAGCACATTAGCTCACAATTCCATCATTTTAAAATTTCTGAAGAGACCATCGTGGTTAGTGGAAGTCCAAACCCAGAAATAAATACAATCAGATCTGGTCGACTTTCTCTGAGATTTATTTTTAAATAAGTAAATTGGGTTTTATTTTTCAGTCATTGCGTTGGATATTTTTTAAAATCGCCTCAAGTTGTTTTATATGTTTGTAATTACCATTTGCACAAACTAAATAGGCATATTCATCGTGATAACATGAAAAAGCAACACGTTTGAACACGATACTGAACGAGGTGATAAATACGTCGGACATGCTATATCTTTTAATTGTTATCTACATTATAATGATCCGATTGCTGTATTTTTGTTTGTGGGTTTGTTACCGTAAGAAGACAAAAGGGTACATCGTAACGCTGTTTTGGTTTGTGCGATAATGTTAAAATGAATTTACTTGGAGAATACAGCTATTTCCGGTCTAATCGGGCCACCGGTTTCTAATTAATTAATTCAAGAAAATATAAATTGATAGAAAATGTTTGTCAACAGGAGATAATTTCAGATCTTTTAACTTTTAATTACAGTGCTTTATAGAAAAATAAGATGAACGAGCAAATAATTATAATATGATAAAAATCTGCAGTGAATTGATAACGAACTTAAAGGCCATCGAAACTGCTTTTGGGCGGATATTGATAGTTAAAAAACTGCATGGGATTGAGATAGAAAATATAGCTAATGCCTGTTTTTGATAGAGTTTGGGTCTTAGTAAGAAGTCAGCTAATATTTAGTCATGTTATTAGTCTTTACTATTTACCAACTCATAGTACTAGATGACAAATAGAAATAGGCAGCTTTTTATTCATATGATATTTAAGTATGTTTCTCTTCGCTTATTGCATTCTAAGAGTATGGAGGCAAATCAATAACTTTTCTGTGATAGCACATGGCAAGATTGCTGATTGTCACTTTGAAAAGTCTCACTTCACATTTGCTGGTATCGGCTGCACATTGGAAGGTAAGTAATCATTTATAAAGCTTTGCTTAGTCTGGCATACAGGCCCTCGGTTGCTTACAGTACCAACTGCTCTAAGGTGATCATCCTACAAAGGGCTTGCCAAGCTTATCACTGCTCAGTTTCGGTGATCTGGTGAGAACAGATGCTTTCAACTTGTTACAAGAAAGCTTTGGAAATATATATCTGATATGTCAGGTCTCTTGTGTGTCTAGATAGAGGATATCGAAAATGTGGGCTTATACATATATATATATATATATATATATATATATATATATATATATATATATATATATATATATATATATATATATATATATTATATATATATATATATATATATATATATATATATATATAAGCTCGAGTTAAATTCAATGATTAGCACATATCTTTGTGAAAAAAGGGGCTATAGTAAAATACAAGAGGCAACGAGAAAGGAAGCAACGAGAATCGAATTGTAACACTACAGTATCGTATATAATAGATATATGTCCATTTTGAGCAGTATATTTTTCAAAGCAGACGAGTTCAAGAAAATACTTGCCTTCTACATCGACAAAAAACCTTGATCGGACCCTGTCAAAGTTAACTATGGAGGTAACAGCTTTGTTGTTACTATCTAGGTATTTAAGATACTCAAGGGGGAATGGTTTGCCCAAATGCTCAATCTCTCATCTACTCACTGTTTTTTCCATCAACCATCGCGGCTTGCCAGTAATACTACATTTTTGCCAAGATAACTGGCGATGGGACAGACTGCAAGGAGAAATGGATTCATGTTCTTACCTTAAAGAAAAGTACAAATTGAACATCAGCCACCTTGGCCGGAATTCGAACTCAGTACGTTAATTTCGTTTTCTGTGTTTCTAAAATAATCAAGAAATAATTGCCTAGATATTCAATCAGAATAGCGTATCTATTTATAACTGTAACGATTTTATAAAATACATTTTTATTCGAATATGTTATTATTAATAATTACTGAGCTTAGCCTAGTGCAGCAAAACAAGATAGAAATGTATAGCGTGGTGACCCACCTAGTAAATCAGCATTTGGAAATTTGATTTCTACTAAAACTCGAACATTGACCTCTGGCACCAATAAAAAACAACATGAACCTTTCAACCACGAGCCAGGCCAGTGGATGGGTTATTATTAACGCACTGTAAATAATGAAATATGGCATTTTTGTATAATATTTCTGTAATAAAGGATTATAGTTCAGATTTAATGGTCTGGAGATAAGAAAAATGTTTGAACAGAAATCTGATATCTAAAGGAAACACTCAATCGTACTCAGAATGTCCTTTTCGATAAAGAATACAAACATAATATCATTCTAGATAGGTTTACAGGAAATACACAGGTTGTATCCACAAATTGTTTACGTATAGTACATAGTGGATTAGGAATCAGGAGAAAGGGCTACATATCTCATGTTACATGAAATAGGAACAAACAACACTCTACCCTACCTTGACATTTTACTGCATAGGTCCAACACCAATCGTACAACTAAGAGTATATTGCAAATCTACCAACAAAATGCAGCCCCCAACATTTGATAAGCGAAGAAATTTTACATTGAGCCAACCTTTAAGAATCTCCACTACCCCAATATTTCAGACCCAAAGCTGAAAGAAAAGCATACAAAATACACAACGCCTGCAGAAATGACCCCAAAACATCATCACAACACCACTAAACAGATACATCTCACTACCTAATGATTCACAATCCACGATACTCTCAAAGAACGTGAGGGACCCAGACATACGCATTACCATAAGTACATCTCAGACGATTGGAGACCTTATAACAAAACCAGGAAAAGAAAATAATTCCAAGGCATGTATACAGGTGATCCTTTGTCAGGATTGTCTTTAAGTGTATATTGAAGCTGCCTCCAGACCTATCAACAACATAGAATTACACATACACAGTTAATAGAATTACACATACACAGTTAATAGAATTACACATACACAGTTAATAGAATTACACATACATAGTTAATAGAATTATACACACACAGTTCATAGAATTACACATGAACAGTACATAGAAGTACACATACACAGCCCATTAAATCATACACATACAGTTCATAGAATTACAAATACGCCGTTCATTGAGATACACGTACACAGCTGATAGAATTACACATACACAGTTCATTGAGTTACATATACACATTTCATAGAATTACACATACATTGTTCATAGAATTACATATACACAATTCATGGAATTACACACACACAATTCATATAATTACAGATATGCAGCTTATAAAGTTACACGTACACAATTCATAGAATTAAAAATAAAAGTATGTGATGATGAGAAGCCAGCGATAATGTTCCCTTTCAATTTAGTGTCATGAGTTTTTATAAGTGCTACACCAAGATCTAGTTTGAAATAAACTGCAATTTATAAATTGAAGATAGATTAATCTTAATGTCACAGACTAACCACTGTTGAGAGAGAGAGAGAGAGAGAGAGAGAGAGAGAGAGACAGAGACAGAGACAGAGACAGAGACAGAGACAGAGACAGAGACAGACAGAGAGAGGCGTTTATTGGTGTGATAATTGATGCCGGCTGGGGTTGCCAATTGTTAGCAGATAAGTGAGTCACACTCAGATGACATGATTTAATAAACTGTCACCAGAGGTCTTCATAATGAATACTTCTTGGGAATGAGTGATAAGATCCAAAACAGGTCATTGCTTGGCTTTGCAAATAAAGATTGGGGAAGATATTCCACCTCAGTTGCGAGCCCTCGGGTGGCCAACCAAGCCTGTGCAAGGAGAGGCAGGCATTTTCATAACAGTTGCCAGGAAAAATCTGGCTATCGAGTGAAGCTTCCACCTTGCCCTTTTCCTTCTGGTCTTCCTCTGCAGTTGGTTTTGGCAAGGGAGTTTGCTTGGTAGACGTTATGTTCCCTTGTTTTCCTAAAATAAAAGTCCCTTTCAACAAGTCCTTGTATCTCATTCATGGAACCCCATCATTCCATCGGTCATAAACTAGTTTTTTTTCCGAATAGGAGGGGGGTCTTGTGAATGTTTCGCAAAATAACCTCAATGTATGTGGCTCTGTCTGGTGTTCGTAATGAAATTGCTGCAGAGCTCCAGTGAGGATGATGCGATAGCAACGCAGAATCTTATTTTTTTTAATAATTGACAATTGTAGAGAGAAATGGTCACCTGTCAATCCCACTGGTTCCACATTCTCTGATATCTTAACTGATATCATTAACGGATTCATCTTCTCGGCTGATATACATACATACATACATACATACATATATATATATATATATATATATATATATATATATATATATATATATATATATATATATATATATATATATATATATATATATATATATATATATATATATATATATATATATATATGTACATATATATATATGCATGATACGATTGAAAGAGGCATAGATTCTCACAAAAAAAATCTAGAGGAAATCGAAGATACACAACAAGAATACCACCACTAGACATCACACCTCAAGAAACTTAGTTCTTGTAACAATAGCATCAACTTAGTCGGCATCGACATCATCGCGTTCTCCTGATCTTATTACATAATGTATCACCCGAGATGACCTCTTGAATCTGTTTTATAACAGGTTGATTCATTAAACGAAATTGATATTTATTTTTACGATTACTTCATGGACAACATTTTAAAATCTGAAATCAGCGCTCTCATACTTCAACACGAGATTACGGTATCAGGCATCATCAGCGATTTAGATAGGATTTTGAGCCTTTCAATCACCATTCTACTGATTGGTTCACTGAATATTTGGCCGGAGGTAATGAAAATCAATATTTGTTTAATACATTTGTTGCACTGAATGCTTTCTTCTTCCCAACCGGTCAGCTCCTCTCAATCAATAAATTGTCATTTAGTTTGGCCTGTTCTTCCCTGGCTGAAAAGTAAGACAAGGGGATACAATATCACGTAAACTCTTTACAGCGAACCTTAAAAACTGATTGGGGGCGGGGGGGGTAAACATAAACGGAGAATATTTAAACCACTTGTGATTCGCCAATCACGTTTCAATGACAGCAGAGGCATCGGATGAATTTCAGAACACAGCGACCGATCTAAATAGGGAAAGTAGAACAAGTAGGCTTAATGATAAGCAGAACAAAGACGAAATTAACGTTCGACGATGAAATACCCCGAAAGACCTTAAACATAGAGGGCAAGGCTCTAGAAGAGGTTGAAGAATACATTTACCTCAGACAGTTAAGAAAATTAGAAAGCGAAATAATAAAGACTAATAACGATCGGCTGTAAATCATTCGGTATGAATAGGGATATGTTGAAGAGCACCTCAACGATGTGTTCAAATCTTAAAGTATAAAATGAATGCTTAATACTAGATAAGACTTAGGAATGCAAAACAAGGATATTAACCAAACGAACAGAGAACCAACCTAGAATCGCTCAAAGATCTATGGAAAGAGCAATACTAGGGATAACACCAAGAGACAGAAAGAGATCAACGTGGATTAGAGCAAGGACGAGAATTGAAGTTGATATAAAATAATTCAGATGCAAAAATGAAGATGGGCTGGACACTTAGCACGAAGTGAGGAAACATGGAGCAAGAGAATAACTGATTGATGCCCATAGAACAGCAAATGCAGTAGGATAAGACCAGATTCAAGATGGGGGGATGGGATAAAAGTAGTGCAATCGGAGTCGTCATGGAAGCAGATAGAAAAGATCTTTGTCCAGCAGTGAACTTGTTGTGGCTAATGATAATGATAGATTGGAATAAGTTAGTTAGAAGTGAGTTAGAGGGTGTTAACAGAGAAGAAATACCCTGGGAAAATGGCGGGAGTAGGGACTGGAGATGAAGTCAAGACATAGCAGATAGGGTTAGCAGAAGTCTGAGGTAGACAGATTCATAAAAGATGGATTAAGTTAGCCATGCAGACATGTTGGTATTTTTCATTTCAACCCCAAGCAACCATCGGGTCTTGTAAAAGAGGGTTCCGCTTAAGAAAATGAATGACATATTTTTCAATAGGGCGTGTTCTGCCTTGTGTATTCACAGTCACGGTTTAACAATACGTTAGCGTGTGTACTTTTGCTCACAACACTTCTTTATAGGAGCAACGGGATCCCCAAGAGGTTATCTCAGTGTTTTTTGTCGACAGGTATGACTTTTGTTCGACCTGTGTGCATCCTCGTTGCCCGGATGGACCCTCGTCTCTCCCTGACGTAGTTGCACCAAGACATCAAAGAACCTTCGATGGAAACGCGACATCATTAAGGTTCCTTCAGTCTACCACAAAGCTCTATTGGTGAGACATCCGGTGGGAATCGAACTCAGAGCGCAAGCAAATTGGTCTGCGAGAGCAGTAAGGTAACCATCAAGCTACAGTAGTCGCCTCAGACATTGTTATTCATGAGTCACATTCAGAAAAATCTTCTTTTATATTTGTGTCCAGATGAGAATATTTTATTGTTAATAAATAAATAAATAGATACATATTTCCGTTGTACAAGTCTAGAAAATGACCTTTCAGTAAACAACGCAAACAACGCAAACAACACAATCGTAAATATAAAATATTCAAAACCCAGTCGCAGTGTGGACCATTTGACAGTATGCAACATAAACAATTAATGTGATATATTTGTGATGAGATGATTACATCTTTTATAATCAAAGTCATCTACTGTAATTTGTTGGGGAAAAAACATGCCAATACAAAACACCTCGAAGAATAAAGAAACTTTACATTGCGTATAACATGGGTCAGGGGTGAAAAAGATACAAACAAGGCTTTGAATACAAAGTTTCACTGATGGCTGACGCTTAAATTCCTCAACAAAAGGATATAGCAACACAGTATTTAAAAATGCATGACGCTCGGTTTGTGTCGAGCTTAGTTCAACCGATACAAATTCCAAGTCATAGGCGGAAATACTGCCAGTATGACGACTTAAAGCATAAAACTAATTTAAAAGAAAAATTCGAGATCAAAAGCTGAAACATTTTTGGAATGCAGTATTGCATAGTGAGCTTAGCAGGATTGTGATTTTGGTCCAATCATTCAGTGTTCGTAGTTCTGAATTTTATCATGGATCATCAAAACTGGTCGAATCCTGGAGAGATTTCGATTTGAATGTTCTCCACACTTCGCACAATCTTTGAACTGATGAGACATCTGCATATACGAGTAAAATGTGTGGTAACTGCTGGTAAGAGTCCGAACAATATAATAGATACATTTTATATACTCAAGTGTGATCATTATCAATCAATCGATCTATCTATATAAACACTTGTCTCTCTATGTATCTCTGAAGAACAACTAGTAATCAAAGAATAGTAGCAATAAGTGTATCGATCTAGAATGATGTGATGAAAAAAAACAATGATAAGATGTAAGACTAGCAATAAATAGTAATAGTAATAATGGTTCCCCAGTGGTTAAAATCTATTGAAAAATAACGCTCGTCCAAATGTGAGAGAGAATGGTCAATAAAAACAAAAATACGTGCGAATTGTTTGTGTTTTATAACACTTTCTAATTGGGATTAGAGCAACGTTCTTATTAAGACGATAAACTGGTAATTGCTTCTCATTTACTATAAGCTGATCTTAGGAGAAAAATCCCTGCAATTAAGTTCACTCACAAATACAAACATACGTATATATATATATATATATATATATATATATATATATATATATATATATAGAGAGAGAGAGAGAGAGAGAGAGAGAGAGAGAGAGAGAAAGATTGAGGAAAGATAGAAGAAAGATGATTTGATGTAATTGAAGATATATATATATATATATATATATATATGCAGGAATGATAAATACACGGACCGTTACATACAATCATTATCTGAATTTTGATTTGGTAATTTTCACTTGATATCGTTAGAATTGAGCAATTGATTTTCATCTCAGAATTAAGTACATTATGAAACAAATTATATTGCAAACTAGATATTTTTTGTGAAATGGACGCTTTTTCATTAATAAGCTACGGATTATTGATATATATATATATATATATATATATATATATATATATATATATATATATATATATATATATATATATATATATATAGCTAAATAGCCTCCGGTAATGCAAAGGCTCAAATAACTGTTTCAGCTTTAAATTCTCATTTTCCTTATTTTTAGTCTATATCAGCTCTATCTATTTCTCTCAAAGTGACGATTATGTTGTTAGGAAATAGATATATGTTCTAACAGAATGATTATAAATTGCGTTATATCATATTGAAACTCTTATTCAAAATGATCTCCTATTATTACCGGTGGCTATGTATATATGTAAAAATATATGAGGTCCAACGTTGTTATGGGGACTGATGGTATAACAACGTTGGGCCTTATTTTTTTGAAATATTATTTAAACCCGATCTGACGACGCTACTGATTGCTTAAAGCATCCTAGAAAATGAAAAACAAATGAAAAGTTTATAATTCAGTCGTTTTTCTAAATTAATACATTACACATTGTCCGGGAAATATTTTCATATATATATATATATCATTCCGATATCATTAGTAATTGATAAACCAACAACATAATTAGGGAAAAATAGAGGAGGCTGAACTAAACAAAACAATAAAAAAGAAACTAAGAGAAGAGAAAAGAAGGTATACGACAGCAATCATCGAAACTACTCTCGAAAAACAGCGAGGCTTCAGAGCAATGAGCAAAGTTCTTAGTATAGGACGGAAACAAATAACTAGCATACTCGAAGAAAACAGAGACATAACAACAGACAGAGACAGAATTGTCGAACGCGCCCAAGAATTTTACCAAGAACTCTACTCTTCAAGACATGGGCAACTAAGCAACAACCAGGATACGCAAGACGAGAGCTATCAGTTCGAGGACTTCCCAGAAGTTACGCCATGGGAGGTAAAACAAGCAATCAAACAAATAAAAAAAAGAAAAGCCCCTGGACCAAATAACATCACCATTGATCTACTCAAAAACGTTAAGATTGTCAACAGAAAACTAGCTAATCTGTTCAATTCGTATCTAAAACTGAGTTGAGTCCCGAAAGACTAGAACACAGCAATCATAATGCTTCTACATAAAAAGGAAACCCCAATTATATCACCAACTACAGGCCTATAAGCCTACTCAACTGCATCTATAAACTGTTAATAAAAAATCATCACCAACCGGACCACTAAAACACTTGATGAAAACCTCTGACATGACCTCCAACTATTGCTAGATAAACTAAACGAAGAAAGGAAAAGAGTCGGCTTATCACATTGAGAATAAGGACATAACTGTCAAAATCGGAAAGACAAAACTGGGAAAAGTAGACCACTACATTTACCCAAGTCAACGAATCTCCATGAAACCCACAAATGAAGAAATCAAACGGAGAATCACCCTAGGCTGGCAAGGCTTCGGCACAGCAAGTTGAACTTTCAAAAAATAAGACGATACCAATAATCTAAAAAGAAGAAGAGTATATAACCCAGCCATCCTCCCGATTGTCACATGTAGCTGAAACATGGAAACCAACCAAGAGACAGACCTGCAAACTGAGAAGCATCCAGCATGTGCATGAGAGAATCATGCTCAATCTCACATAGAAAGATCACATGACAGTGCAATATATCAGGAAGGAAACGAGGGTCCGAGACATCATAGGTACTATTAGAAAGCTTAAATGGCAATGGGCTGGTCATGTTGCGAGAATGACAGACAACATGGATCTCCAGAGATCACATGTGAAACCCAGGCCGACAAAATACGCGATGGAGAGATGAACTAGACAAATTCAGAAAATACTGGCTCCGCAGCACCCATGATAGAGAAATGTGGCGAATCCCGGGGAATGTCTATGTCTAACGACACATGTTAAAAGAATGATGATGATGATGATGATGATGATGATGATGACGATGAAGAGGAGGAGGAGGAGGAGGAGGAGGAGGAGGAGGAGGAGACATTCATAAAAGAGTTAAAGAGTTCGAATTCGAAGGTTCGACGTACTGACTCTCCAATCCGGCAAACGAAGGGTTACTGCAGAAGATTAGTCAAAAATATCACCGACTGAATTCTTTCAAGTATGGAATGCAGATGCTTCTGCGATTAAGTGAGAAATTGGCATTGGCATTGTGAATGTCAATTAACTGAATAAAATAAAAAACTGTACTCATCAAAGCTGAAAGCAATTAACGACTTTGAATGAACTGCACGCCATCAAATATTGTAATACAATTAACATACATCGACGAAAGCACACCAGACACACATTCTAGTCTCCTCTGTCCCTGTCTGGGTTGTATCTATCCAAACTTTCAGCATACTCTTACAAATTCAGCCAGTTTTTTTAAAAAGAAAACAAACATTTTAGATTAGAAACAGCCAACCAAAACTGTCACCTAAACTGTCAATACTGGTTTCTTGAGTTTTTAAGTTTGTCTGACTGGCTATGTATGTATGTATCATGCGTACAGGTTTACCACTGGTACAAGAGGGCTGAAAATATAGACATTTACCCCTCAATATGTAAAAAAATGAACTAAAAAAATAAAACTCCACTGAATACGTTTTTAGCTCGTGCGTGTTTGTGTTGTGTAGGGGGTCAATTTGCAATGTAAGTTTATGCTAAATTGATCCCTTAGATTGTGTCTGTCATTATGCACGCTGTTTTTTGTTGAAAATGCAAACGTCTTAGGGATCAATTCCAACAAAATGTGAGCCACTTATTCATTGATCAGCTCTTTTCCTAATCTTTTTAAATCTAAGTGCTGCCAAAAGACCCATGTCACATGACGGTTTCTGTTAAGTGACTAATCGGACCTGTTTTATCAAAAAATGACTATAGTTTATCATTTTTTAAGTTTCATTACAGTTGTTTCACAATTTTTTTCCTGCATTCGTTTTTGTAAAACCCTTAATTACACATGAATGCATAGCATCAATATTCAGTCATAAAAGCATTTTCCAGAGTTTCTATGAACTTACCAAACCTTTAGGGAAAATTGCTAATCCCATCATGAATGGGTGATTCAAGTCTTGATTTGATACATTATTCGAAGATATTTTTCAATATCTTGAAATCGGAAACACCAACCAGACAAGTAATGTTACATTGGTCTGGAGAGTACACAGTTTGTGAGAGAGCTTCCCATCGCAGTTTCATAATCATTTGCTGCATCGCATTTGTAACTTGAGGATGGGTGTTATCACGTAACGATGTCGTCAGCACAGATTGGAATCTGTTTACTTGCAGTTATAGATTGCGGTGAAAAGCAACTAAAATTAAGATGGAAGAAATATTAGTCAAAAATGAATAATTGATGACAATGCCTTATCTAATAAAAACAAATCAGCATAATGTTGTTATGATTTTCTATGATTTTTTTTCTTTGGTGATAAATCCATCTTTCATCACCACTGACTATCTTGTTCACAAAAGATTTTTATGAGCCGAGCAAAAGTAGAAAGACAAGAGTTTACATGCTGATCAATGTTTGTTTTTTCCCATGGGTTCATTAGAACCCATTTTGTCAGCTTCTGAATTGATTGACTGCACATTTCATCCAAGTCATCTCAGACGATAAAACGGCAAAGCCGATAAGCCATCCCAGTCAAAAAATAAAGCTGCTTATCTGGAAACAATCTTTTTACCAGAGAGAGAGAGAGAGAGAGAGAGAGAGAGAGAGAGAGAGAGAGAGAGAGAGAGAGAGAGAGAGAGAGAGAGAGAGAGAGACGAGAATGTTTTATTTCTTCTTATGAATAAGTGAAGGAATTTCTTTTTGCGATAGTGAAAGAAAGAGGGAGAGAGAGAGAGAGAGGTGGGGGATGTTTAGCTCATTTTACCTAAGAGTGAAGGAAAGGAAAAGAAAGAAGAAGGATGTAAATTCTTTTTATGATACAGCGAAAGGAAGGGAGAAAGAGGGGGAGATCTTTATTTCCTTTTGTGATAGAATGAAAGAAAGTAGAAGGAGTTGAGGGAGGATTTTCATTTCTTCTTGCTTGAATTTCTTGCTGGGATAGCTGGGGTGAAAGTAGCACCCGTTTCAATTGTGCCTTTTATCATTATCTGCATGTTGGGTTGTTTAACTTTTTGCTGTAATTCAAGATGACTCACATACCATTCATTGCAGAAACATTCTAACTCCGTTTATTTTTCTTCCATCTCTACCTCTACTACATCGGGAGAGGAGTCAGGCTTTCTTTCCCTCTGCCAAATGGCAAATCCCTGCAATGCGATAATGTCAATTTCGGTTTCTATCTGCTATGAGCATCCCCATTTGTGTAGTTTGCAACACAATAGCAGGTCACCTGATCACCTCACCCCTGTTCATTAGCGATTTGCACTCTATAAATTATCTAGCATTGTACCTAAGATAACTTACGCATGGATTAGCACTTCTGCTTAAGATCAAAGTATCTGAGCGTTCTGCTTAGGATCAAAGTGTCGTTTCCAAGTCCTTTGTTTACGATCAATGTAGTACTGTGCGCTCATTGGGAAATGATTACACGTGGTATGTATGTATGTATGTTTGAATTTGTATGTTTGTTTGTACTCTTATGACTATGAACCCTTGAAAAAAAAAGCATACTTAGATTCAGCACGTCTCAATCTACCTACAGCAGACACACACACACACACACACACACACACACATATATGTATATATATAAACAGAATTTAATTATACAATTTTGTGTTCTTTTTGCACCCGTGTCTTGCAAGTATCCAGCCAACATCTTTTGCTACAACCAAAATGTATGTCATGTGATTGTGGGGGTTGGCCGTATCCAAGAAGTATCCAAAGGATACACCAAGGTTTGTTTCAAGCAGCTTGCAGAAAGTAGGTCATGTATTCGTGTGTCCACTGGCGTGAGGTACCTGGGTTCTCAAAGACCCATCCCCCAATAAAAAACAAAACAAAATAAACAAAACAAAACAAAAAACAACATAAGAATAGAGGGTGAAGCTCTAGAACTACGACTGGTAATAAAGTTAGAGAAAGAGCATGAAACAAAAATAAAATGTTGCATAACAATGTGTTGGAAATCATTTGGTATGAGTAGAGACATATTGAAAAAACACCTTCCCAATCTGCTCAACAGCTTTGTCTTAAGGGGTACGAAACATGGAAATTAACAAAACTAACTGAGAACCAACTCAAAGTCCAAAAGAAAACCATGGATAGAGGAATGCTAGCGACATAAAAAAGATCAACACAGATTAGAGAGAGGACAAGAGCTATTCACTATACAAATAACTAGGCAGCCAAATGGGGGTGGGCTGGACACTTAGCAAGACAAAAAGACCACAGATGGAGCACTAGATCAACCGATTGGTGTCCATGGGACAGTAAACGCTGTTGGAAAAGAGCAGACACAGGTTTGCCTGTAAGACATGGCAAACGTTAGCACGATCGTGGTCGTCATAGAAGGAGACGTGGAAGACTTTTGCCCATCAGTAGACATAATGACATATATATATATATATATATATATATATATATATATATATATAGACACAAACATATATATATATATATATATATATATATATATATATATGTCTGTGTGTGTGTGTGCGTGTGCGTGGAGGTAAAGGTTTCGTTATATATATGAAGATTACAGTATTTCTTTTCACTTATCACTGTGAAGATATGATTTTCGTTCAAAACGGTCAAGTGCCACTTAAGAGTCCCTATCTCTTTCGAACTGTTCTTTGTTGATCTAATTTTTTGTTAACAATCAACATCTTTTATAAACTACGGTGAAAATTAGGAAATCGGGCTGCAATCGAAGTAATCGTGAGCTTGATAATACTGGTAAATAGAAATAAGAGGTGAATGACCCAGGTTCCATTCCTTTCAGAAGAATCAATTTTAGACTATTTAGACAAATACAAAAACAGGCATCATCATCATCATCATCAGCATCAGCAGCAGCAGCAGTAGCAGCAGCAGCAGCAGCCTTTCAGAGTTTGTCGTTGGACATATACCTTACCCAAGACCTCTCTATCATGGGCGCCGCAGATCCAGTACTTTCTGAAATCATCTAGCTCGTCACGCCATCTTACTTTCTGTCGGCCACAATTTCACATATGATTTTTAGGGATCTATGTTGTGAGTAGTAATGCCCAGCAGTCGTCTGATATTTTTGCAACTTGTCCAGCCCATTACTATTTGAGTTTTCTAATTATTGCTATGATATTTTGGACTTCTGTCTTTTCTCTAATATACTCTGTTGTCTTATGATCTCTCCTTGTGAGGTTAAGCATGACTCTCTGATGTACCCGTTACATGGTTTTCAGTTTGAGAGTCAATATTTTGGTTAGTTTCTATGTTTCAGTTCCATTGATGACTATCAGAAGGATGCATTTGTTGTATACCTTTTTATTTGAGACTGGTGAGATTCGTGTGTTCTTGAAAGCTGCGCTTTCTCTCCCGAAAAGCTTGCAACCTTATTGTGATTCTTTGTTTCATTTCTTCTTCTTCTGAGGATTTAACGGTCTGCTTTTTTCATCACTGCGTTTTCTACAATGTCTAAAGGAGCCAAAATATTTCACACTAATTTCAAAGAGCGTCATATAATAATGGATAAATACTAAGAGACCTTGCTGTTCATGAAGGAATGGGTGTTGGACCACTGAGGCAGCCGCAATCGAAGATTTGATGTACATCTCACAGCCACGCAACATAATTCCAATGAGTAGGTTGATAATTGTTTTTTCTTAATTATTTAATTGATTCACATTCACGGCGCCTATGCCATTTTGCTTTCCACCAGATTATAATATGTTCTGCATTCCGTCTTTGAGAGAATTCGGTTGGTGCTATTTTTAACAAATCTTCTGCAGTAAACATCCGGTGGTTGGTACCTCAAACCCTCGACTCTAACTCCCTTGTTTATTCTGCACAACTCTGATTCCTTCATAAATAACATATTTTCTCGGTACTCATCGATTATACATATAATAATAGTCCTATTACGTCAGTAACATTAGCGTTAATTTCTGACCACTACCAATCTCTTGTCTCGCAATTTTCAATGCATTTTTATTGTAAAATAATGCTTCTCCATAGTGAAATATTTCACCATGCATTTACGTTATACATATATAATATCCCAGGTTAAAAAAATTCTGACAACATTGCCGTCAAAAACTGACCCCGTGCCAACACCACGAATTGAGTTCCTCGTCGGATAGGAAAATGAGAGAGAGAGAGAGAGAGAGAGAGAGAGAGAGAGAGAGAGAGAGAGAGAGAGAGAGAGAGAGAGAGATTATTTTGAGGGTTAACGCACTAGAATGGTGATGATGATATAGCAGCAGAAGACATTTTTTCGTCTCGAACTCAAAAAAGAATTCTATTTTTTCTCCCTCATCAATTCGGTCTAGATTAGCATTTTTGGAAACATTAACGTCAAGAAACGTCAAGTGTTGCTTTTTTTTGCATTACAAATTATAAAAAAATACTTTGGTATGAATCTTATGTATGGACGTATATATATATATATATACATATATATATATATATATATATATATATATATATATATATATATATATATATATATATGCGTCACTGATCGTTTAGATACTGTATAAACGTTTAGATACTATGTATGAATGTATCAGCTTTAAAGATAATCAGTATGAGCAGTGTTAATTTTGTACGTGTTTTATCGCTTATATGCTGATTCGTGTTCGTATTTATTGAATTCTGTTCCTGTCTATCTATTTGTCTATCTATCTTTCTTTCTTCCTTGTTAAAGCTTCCTGTCCTCTTGACTACAGTCCAACCATAGTTCTTAAAAAGTGCATGTGAACTCTAGTTTCTGATACAAATTCCTCGTGTAGCCCACTTGGTGTGACTGGCGCATTTTCTTTGCCCCATGCTGTCGAAAGGACACTCATCAGACATGAAATATTTCCTCATATATAAGATAAAGTGTGGGTGCTTACAGTGGCATAATGGCTACCATGCTCATATTCTCACCGAATTTTGTGCTTGGCTAACTAGATTTATTATATAATCAAGCGCCAACTGTGACGTGATAGTTAGCATTTCAATCTTGCAGAATACCTAATGAGTGTTATGATTTCGATTCTTATTGAATGCTCTGTTACTGTGACCTTGGCTTGCTAAGCTTATTAATTTTGTTGTTGTTGGATTGGGGGTCTCCTAATCTTTTAATCACAACGTTTTAGACCGAAAACCCTTTGACTGCTGTAGTAAATAGTGTGATGTAGAAATATCTAAGTAGCTTCCTACGAGACTTGAACTATTATCCTATATCCCGGGAACTTATCTTTCATGGGGTACACTTTAACCAATTCAACTATGGAAGACTCATGCTAGGCGAGGCACAAATCTACAGTCATATCACTCCCAAGCTCAAATTACCCATATTGTCTTTTGCTTTCCGAGAAATAATTCTAAATTACTTTAATTCTGAGATCAAGTATTTACGCTATTAACTTCTTTATTCGTAACTTACTTGAACGATCGGAGATCGCAGGTAACTTTCGCCCCAAGTGCAATTATCTGGTAACACAAACATCTATCTATCTATCTATCTATCTATCTATCTATTGTTCTCTGTTTGGGGAGAGTCCTGCCTTCCTGTTTATAACCCTACTCAGTAGTGCATATTGTACATGTAAACTCAAGTTCCCCGTACAAATGTCTCATACAGCCCTCTTGACATGACAGACGTATTGTCAATTACCTCATATTCTCGAGGGAGCGCTAAACAGGCGTGAAATATTCCCTCGAAATGTAAGAAAGTGTGGGTTGCTAACATGTACGCGTGAGGGCCCTCCACGTTAAACCGATCATGTGTCATATGCCACCCTTATGGGGATGTGGGTAGATATCGTGTGGTGTGATTACTGTCGTGTAATGGTTAGTATGCTCATATCGCAGATCAGTTCTTGTCATGGTAAACCAGTCCTGCTAGAAAACCCCGTCCATCTGGTGCTATCGGAGATGAACGTCCCAGTCAGTCTCTTAAAAAAAATAACGTGTTGGAAAAAAGATCAGAGATAAGATATATTAAAAGATTAAAAGAAAACATTGTGTTGATTGTTTTTTGGGGAGGAAAAAGTTGAGTTTAAAAACACGACAGAAAACACCAGCGTCTTAGTTATTGTGATCACGTTTCAATCGGTATACTCTTCGGTCTTTTCTCACACCCAGTTATCATAAGGGAGCGTTTAAACTGAGTTCCTCCCTTTATTCATACATTTTGTTTTTGTAGACTCTATAACAAATTGTATGGCAAAAAATCTTTATCAACCAGGCCTTTGAATTGTTCTCGTTGCAGTGATGACGAACGTTAACCAAAAGAAAAGAGTGAACGATTTACAAGGGTATTATTCATGGAATAAAGAACCGGTAAGGATAGAGCGTGCTTCAGACGAAATTTAGATATCGAAACAGCAAAGATGAGGATACTTGTCTGGATAATTTGTATAATGACAATGCTTCATCTTGGATTTTCAGAAGATATTAGAAAGACCAGAGAGCACAGCGGCTGAAACGTGGTGATCGAACTCTGGGGAGGCCGAAAAAAGCATCGGCTGAAATGTAGTGATCGAAACAAAATGATGATGATACCAATGATCCATATAATAATGATAAAACTTTATCTTAGAACTTCAGAAAATGAACGACAAGACGATGTTATCCATGTCAGACACAATAGCCTACTTGTAGTCATATTATAATTTTTCTTAGTCATTTTTTTGTGATTGCCGGCGAATTGTCGAAAACAAATGAAAAATGAGATCATATATTCAAGAGAGATTAAGAAGTGAAAATCTCCCCGAAGACAATACCGTAATTTATGACAGAAATATTGGTAGAATGTTTCACCAGAAGACGGACAGAGAATTGACTAGTTTTTATGTTGAAACTAACTTCTGGAGGAAGATACCAATAAGGAAAAAGAAAGTAATGATTAGATCTTAAAACACACACACACACACACACACACACACACACACACACACACACACACACACACAAACACACAAAACAATTTATACAATTCAGTGTAATAATAGCTTTTCAAGAGTATGAGTGTCATGCCACTTAAAGACATTATTGACCTTTGCTAAGAGGGCAATTGAAAATATGTGACGTGATCGACCAAAAGTTAATGAATATTCACCTGGGAATAATTCATATCAAGCATTTGACATCGACCTAAATGTTGCAACTTCTTTTCGATGAGAGAAACCTTCCCTCCCATGTCAGTAATTACAAATCATTTTCACAATAGGTTACCAATGTTCGTATCAGAGTTCCTTTTTAATATTTACGTGGAATGAATCAGAACCATAGCAATAATTCGATTAAAGTTTTCGATTAACAAGGACGATCTTAATGTTTAAAGTGTGGTACTTGAGCAGGCGGTGTGTACAAATATATTTGGTTGCGTAAGAAGTTCGTTTGGTTTTATTAAATAAGAGTAGTAATAAAAGACATATCTTTTTTTATTTTTGAGTGTAACATGATAGAGGACTTTCTTCTAATTTCAACACATACACAACATCACCTTCTTTGGATGAAGACCGGCCTTTGACTTACTTCCAATATCACTATATTCACAACAACACCTTTGGACGCCTTTGATACAGTTAGTGATGGTTCACATGGCTTGCCTCACGATACTTAGCAATCTGCGTTGTCGAGAAGAGTCCGATTTTCATTAGATTAAAATTTGTTTAAAGAATGGAACATTTCCTTTTCACCCAAGTAGTAAAAAGCACACGGTTATTTTTTTAATCTTTACTTTTATTTTAATGTACTTATTTATTTATTTTTGACCTAACTATTGTGGAAGCCACGTATTAAAGCGGCTAAAATAACGAAGGTGATACAACGCTTGATTTGGATATCATGAATATGCTGCCTATCTCTTGCGTTGTATAACGTTGATTTCTCTAAAGTATGTTTTGATTTGATCTCTATCAACTTTAACTGGTCATTCACCGAGGAATCTCCTGTACGAAAGATTGCAAACTACTTTTAAGTACTTAAATTTAAAAAAAAAGATGGACGCCGATATGAGAGATTTGGCAATACAACGAAAAATAATCAAACAATGAATACAGAACGATCTCCATGCAGACTGTTAGATCGATAGACCTTGAGGATTTTTGGCGAAGAGGCATGAGCTAACTAATAAACAAGCAAAAGGCTCCGATATTAGTACAGATATATTTGTGTGCGTGTGTGCGTGTGTGTGTGTGTGCTGCACATTAACAGAAGGACTCTATCAACAACAGAAAACAATTACTTGGAGATTATCTGATCAGTAGAAAATCAGCCATTCAAATCACTTGAGGGCATTTAATTAAGTGAACTCTTAAGTGTGGAGGAAAAATAAATGTGTCAGTTACATAAAATATGTACGTATCTTTCTCGGCGTCGAAGACGCTATTTTTTCCTTCGAAATAAGTATCAGAGATTTAATGTCCTATTAATCCCGTTGAGTGTGTAATTCCGATTGTTTCGAGTGTTAAAGGCAACATCTTTTTCATTTTTAGGGTTTTAAGCTATTCTTGATTGGAAAAAAATTTATCGTCATTTTTTTTACCCCTGGGAAAGTATGATTTTAAAGATGGCGTCCAAATCTTTAAAAAGGCTCATTCTCCGTTCATTATTCATCCTACACAAGTTTTTCCAACCTTGTTTCGTAACACCGAGTATCTGTAATTCTATGTCTAACGTTTACCACAGTTTGACAATGGGAAAGGTATAAATTTGAAGACGGCGGCAAAGATAGCCACCAAATCAGTCGACTGTACGCTCAATAACTAAAGGTCTGCCACAGTCTGACCATTGGAAGAAGTATTTCTACGATAAAAACTTCTTTTACGCCAGATTTAGACGTTAAAAGCAATTGATTTAAAAAATTTTTTAGGGCTTTTAAAGTATGCTTAAACAGCAAAAAATATTTCCCAATTTTCGTAACATTAACTATTAAGTATACGCAAAATGATGAATTTCACGCGTAGTTTTATATGGGCTTTAAAACATCATCAGTCTGACAAAGAGACTTATGTTGTGGATTACAACAGAAAACTTTCAGTGGTTGGTTTCTACTGTCTGTGAAGATTAGATTATGTTTATGACAGCTATCACAAACTATCACCTGAAAGATTACTGAAGTAGAATAGGGAAAATGTTTTAATCACTCACATCTGAAGGTGTTCCATTACCTGTCCAACTTAGCAGTTTCTAGGGATCTTCAAGGAACACACCTATCTCACAAGAGCTCTCTACAAATAGATCAATAGTTTCTTTGAATCAAACACCGTGTACAGCCGACTACATATCTGGTGCCTTTCCTGGTGATGAAGAAGTTGAGATGTCATTCACCTGTATATTGTATCTCAAAAAGGTTTACAAGAATCGTTTTTGTTAGTGCTGGCATTGACATAATAGTGTTAACTTTGTTCCACTGGACTACTCTTCCTCAACTAGGTATATAAGAAATGTGGTTGTGCGCTCGATTGGCTTTTATCAAATCACACAAATAAGTTTGATACAAAGAAAGCAGCTCTTAATATTGTGTCAAGAACATATTCGGAAACCTTTGGAGTGTCCCCTGTCTAAGAAATGATAGAAAAAAGTATCTAACTTGCTGAAGAATACCTTGTAATTAGTACGAAAAAGATTATCAAGCATATCTTCAGATGAACTCAGATTATGGCTATACTATCACGCGAAAAAACGCACACATGTCGCCTACAGGCAGAAGTGCCAAGGACATTTATTGAGATCATACGTCTATACCCCCAACAACACTATTGATGACATTGATGTTCACGTAGACCCCTACGAATTTGGTTTTGAAAATGTTTTGGTACCACAAACCATCTTGAAAAAAAATATCCCAATGGCTTTATAGGGGCGTGTAATAGTTCAAAATGCACCAAATCCTCATTTACGTAGAGAAAATGAGGTCGCTTGTCGCACTTTTTGCCGGTGTAAAAGTCAGATACAAGGTGCAAAAATCTCCTCTCAGGAAATCCTTTTTTTTTTAAAACACCCTTTATACAGATTCATTTTCATAACAGCATTCACGTTACGATGAAAGAACAATAAATCATTTTGTTAATAAAGATTGTAAATGGAAAAACAAAACAATTATCATAGCATTTGAATTAATGTTATAATTGTTACCATATTTTACGGCATGAGACGTGCTTTTTTGTCCTTGGAGGCGAACGTCTTGTAACTCTTTACTAACGGTTTAATACTATTGAATTCTCATTTCAGTGTTTGTTGGTATAAGTACCACTGAACTGTAATAACCATCTCATGATGATCAGCCATTATTATTGATAAATTATTGAAGGTTCCCAAATGATACAAAAATCGGATTATTGGTATAATCTTATCTAATGATTTCCTATCCAGACAAGAGAGGCAATCAGTAATGAAAGCTTTATCTAAAAAGCAGAGTTTTTTTTAAAAATCAAATACCGCCTCTGTCAAACCATAATTGAAACCCAGGTATCGGGACCTGGTCCTCAATAATAATAGCAATTTTAGGAAACCCTTGTTCTATGATTATGGCTGTTTGTTGTTTTTGTTTTTTTATATCAGATTTCATGAGTTTATCAATGCTTGACAAGGTTATTGTTATGTCAGTGGGCGTGAAGAAATGATTTTTTCTCATCGAAAAAACATACAGGTATTATCAGCAGATGTTTCAAGTTAGAATACGAAGTGCTACTAAGTGTTCAGGGATTTGGACAGCGTTCGGGAACCCAAAGTAATACGGAATATTGCCACAACCCATTTATAAAAATCGATCATATTTTTTGGTTTGTTAATCAAATATTTATTACTCTTTATTATCTATAATGCTTTAGTGTGCTTTTCAGAATAATTTTGTCTATATATGCATGCTATTATCTAAAACAGGAATTTAAAAAACATGGCTGATTTTATGCACGAAAAATGTGATAGTTCTTTTCCCGTAAAATCAGGTGTGGCTAATTAAGTTGATATTTCGATGCTAATTCATCCATGTAATTGGAAGTGTTCTGACGATCATGAGAATAAACACCGACATATTTACAAAATGAAACTTTTTGACGTTTCAATCTGTTGATTACCAACAACTATGATTTACGACGTTACCGTTACCCTATAATCAGAATTCTGTTATCAGATATGGAGACAATTTTCGAAACAAAGTTTCGAGCTGGTTTCATACGGAAAAAAAGTTTCCTCTCTGTGAGAGTAAGTCAGGAAAGAATCTTCCTCATTATTGAACCGAACGATTCATCGAGTACGAGAATAAGGATTGGGTTATTTGAACTTGTTCACTCCTAATTTACGTAACTATTTGAGAGGCTAATTATCAAATCGCTCGACTGAACATTCCAGATATTCCCATTGACAGTATTTTTCGATTTCGGAAAATAAGGAATGTCGCAGAACATTCGCATTTATTAAAAATACTGACAGGTTATGGATATGATAACGCAAACCGTAGTGATAAACTGATCGTCCATTTAAGCTTTGACAAGCCAACAAAGAAATCTTCCGTTGTTTTTGTTATAAATGTCGAATCCATCCTTTGCCGCAAGGTCCATTGTCCAAGGATAGATCGTGAAGTGGAGGAGGATTGTAATAGTTTGTCCTGGTTTAGTTTTGAATTTGTTATTGTCTTTGAAACAAATGTGGAACAAACTCGCCCTTTAGTCATTGGTTCTTGAACCGTTGAAGGGTGTACGTTATTATTTTGCCACGTATATAATAATGTTATGTGAGAATTATTTTGCCTGAGATTTTGGAATGAGTTGGTAATGTTCAAAGATTTTTATTGACCTTCATTCAGTTGATTGGGTGTGTGTGCGTGTGTGTATCTATTGTGCGTGTGTATCATATGCGTCCTTTAGTTTTTCCATTTGTCCGTTGATGTATATGTGTATATCAAACAAATATACGTACACATTGAGAACTATTCACTGAATAACACATGCACTTGTAGAGGGTCAAATAATAGATCAACTGAAACGTTATGATAGATACAACAACAAAAAAGGAGAATGGTATAAAACATATCAAATAATTGAAAGCCATCCAAGAAAACTGAGAGATGTAAAAGGGAATGCGCCATGTTCCTTAGTTTATCAATGCTATCATCGAAGATTTGATTGTCTGCCAGAAATCGTCCGTCGTTCTATGAGATGCTAACTGACTGATCTTTGTTTTCATCTTTGAATTGAAGAGTTCTTTTTATCCATTCTCCCGACCTCTCTGCATTTAACTGCACCATTTTTTCTCACAATCAGCTCGCCAGGCTGTCTCCAACTTTTCTCAATTTCTCAGGCCACTTAAAAACAGCAAGGTTTCCATCAAAGTAGTTGATTGGTGAAAGAGACTTGAACTGAAAATGGTGGAATCCGGATATAAATAGGAAGAAGGTAGACAGCTCTTGACATGTTTTATTTTCTTTAAACGATCTCGAATGAAGACCAGATGTAAATGAAAAACAAACAAACAAACAGTAGTACCTAGCTTGGCACAATTTTGCTTTGTTGGTTTTTCTTATAATTCGAACCCGAGGTTTCAGTTAAGGCGGACTTGCTCACTTTAATGGGGGAATATGTTTATTGGGAAGTGCTGTCATTTTTTTGAGAAAGTTTGAGATTTGAAATGACAAGGATTGCATATTAAAGGAAAATTATTAGGTCTGTCCTTGTATGGTATCTCATTCTTGTGGCCCTGTACCAGACAAAACTAAACTTGGTAAATATTATAATGGTCAACTCCATTATTTAGGTCTCAAAGAAGAACAAACTTGTGATGTAGACAAAAGCAAAAGGTCTAAAAATATTTTTTATTATAAAAACTCAAAAAATATCTCGGGCAACAGAGACTGCTTCAAACATAATTTCAAACAACAACCCCAAAACGACAATAATGTATAAAATGGATTACAAAACAAAATTCATTGCCATAAAGAACAATAGCATAAGTACTATAGTCAACTTGGATATTAATTCTAACAAGCTAGTTTTTTTGTCAGTGACAGCTAATGGTGTATAGAATAACAAACTAAAAATCGCTCAAAATCCCAGGAGAGCTTTTGATCGGACAAACTATTCTTTTCCCATTCTTGATGTTGTCAACATAACTTTTCAACCGATCCATTCTTCAACCCTTGTCAGGTAAACCTTTCTTCTCTCTAGAGGGAAAGAAATTGTAGTCTTAGATGTACCAACGAGATCAATTGATTACAGCGGCGCTAGGTGCCCAGACGTAATCATACCACCAAGTAGGCAGTCAGGCAATTCCAAACTAGGCATGGGGGAGGTCCCAACAACTGTTTTGCAAAGTGAAGGAAGACACATGGTGCTGAAATCTGTATCAACTTATGCAGTCGATCGACGAGCCAATATATGCAGCTTCCGTCAAATTCATCAGTCCCAAATAATCATCATTATCATCAGCCTTTTAGCTTCCATCGTTGAATATAGACCTGAGATTTGCCAGACCTCTCTATCGTGGGCGTTACGGAACTAGTACTTTCTGAACTTGTCTACTTTGTTACGCCATCTCATATTTTGTCGCAATTACCTGGACCTCATTCCAGAGGGAATAGTATGTACTCTTCTCACTCCAGATATCGTCTATTACGCTAGATTTTCCCACCTCTCTTTTGGCTGTAGCTTTTGACTTTAAAAGGACGACTGATTCATCCCTTGTATGTTTTTCTACATATCCATGGAATGTTACTCACACGATCTTTTTCTAGACCATATAATTATCCTTGTTCTCAAAAAAATCCGAGAAGAATAACATTTTTGAAAGATATACCAAATATAGTACGTCATGTCCTCATGAATGTTTACTGAATTTCCATTACATAATGACTTACACGTGTTACAGTTTAAATATTTTGCAATTTGATCATTCTCATTTTCTCATAGGCTTTTTTTAAAGAATTTTATAACATTTAATATTTATTCTAAAGAATATATCGGGTTGTATCCCAAGCGATTTCGTGGCGGTCCGGTATTCAAAAATAATACAGCCTTCATATCAATGTCGCGTGTCGAATTTCATTAATCATGTGATGCAATCAATTAGAACCACCGATTTTGTTCAGTAAATTTTAGTGCCAGAACTTTAGCATAAATACTATAGCCAACTTTAAAATTAACTCTAACTAGATGATTTTCTCGTCAGTGATAACTAATGGTGTATAGAATAGAAAATCTCAGTGGACTTTTTGAAAGATTTAAGAAACTAATTGAGATTTTATGAACGCAATACGTGCCATATATTGAAGCATCACGACTGCAACAACCAATCTCGTAGGGTGAGTTTCGGGAAATATCGACTCAGTCTAAGTATAATGCAATTCAAATCAAAATTCAGACTGACTGTCCAGGATTTTTTTTTCGCAATATGATATACAAAGGAGAGTGTGTCCTAGAAAAATCGAGGTACACTGGTGACATGACTGCTGTAAATCCTTGACTGGGGTCTTGCATCAGCTATCATTGTTGTCTGATGAGGTAGTGCCCCAAACATCATCTCATGAGCCCGAATTCTATAAGACATTTGCTCCTGAATTGACAGGATGTGCCAATACGGGTAGAACCGGGTCAAGGATGACGGGCTAAAGTCGTCCAAATGGTGTACAGATCGTACAGTACCTAAGTGATATAAGAAGAGCAATCGTGCAAGGTGTAGGATACCATAGCTGAGATTAGTCGTATCCAATACAGCGATAAATAGTAATAATGGCTCAGGTAGTAAGAGGATCAACTCTCGACCTGTCTCATAATATATTGGTGAACCTGTTAGAAGAAGTTGTCCATATTCCAGCTTTTTGTCATATATTTATTCTTTAACCTATTTTCAATGTAATCATGATCATAAGCTAACCATTTTCTAGAGTTTTCCCCATTGGATAAAACTACAATGGCGACTAATCTATGGCCAGACATGTCAGAATATTCATCCAATTCTTACAGTTTCAATGTGATGTTCTTTTAAAACCATAATCTAATGCGTTTTATCTAATTTGTCTATTCTCCGATTGTATGTGGAAACCAAAATCCTCACGTCTTTTCTGACTGAAATTCTAAATATATGGTTACACCTGTTAGCCATTTCGAGAGCCTTACTTGATTTCGGAGATTAATCGTGAATATTACCCCAATATAATAGATTGAAATCGATTACCCAACCATTGAAACACAGGGAATTACTCCAAAATCAACTTTTTATCCGTTGCAAAATTAAGGCTTTCTTCACTTACGTTTAATTTGTGACCCTATCACGTAAAAATATCATATCAGGCTAGGTTTATATTAATTTTCCAACCTCTGAAACATAGAAATAGACCATAAAACCATATCTATATAAGGTTTGGTCATAATTTTATGACTACTTATTCAATATTTTGTTTAAATACGGCAACCATCTTGGGACACCGTTTCAGATCTCTTGGGAAGCTCAATTACGATTCCAGTTTTTTCTTTTTAGTATAGTGTTTCTGATATCATGTTGTAACCAACCCTGCGAAAAATCAGCTTGTTAGAAATAATTTTGATACCTGAACCTAATACTCCTGGACTATTTAGTTTAAATTCAATACAGAGAATGAATAAAAAAAAAAGACAATGAATATTGTGTGCGATTCATAACAAAGAACACTTCTGGATACATAGACACAGCGAATAACCTTGAACGTGTATTCCAGTGGCAAATAACTTCCTCTTAAACTGAGTTAAAAAATTCTATGTTTTTTTTTTCAAGGACACTAGTTATTGTGTTATACAATAATGCTATTAAAAGCGAAAGAATATAGTTTCATTTATTCCCACAAACCACAAACATTCATAGTCATGTGCGTGTACACGCGTGCAACCCCACACACTCACACACTTCTGACCGTACTAAACAACCCAGGTCGAGAGACTAGTCTTTGTTTTTTTGATAAAGAAGAGACACCGGATTGCAGATGAAGCCAAATTATGGAACATGAAAGTGATGGTAATGACTATAATCACCGAAGAGCTCGGATCAGTCCCAAAGATCTGAAGATTCAGGAAAGAGATCAGATGATTCAGATCAAAGCAATTTTGAAATCGATGAGTATACAGAGGAAGATGCTGAGTATTTGGAGAGACGTCTTGTCAAGAAAAGCTATTAGAAAACGAGTAGATCAAATAATATTTATACCTGATAAATATTAATGTACATTTGTTCTCCGCACAAAGAGTTCGTCAACAAAGTTTACTCAATGATATCCTCATTTCAGATACTAATCTATTTGCGTTTTTATGCAAAAAACAAAACAAAACAAAAAACAAAAAACAACAAAAACAAACCGTGTAGAACGTATACAAGAACTGGAAACAAAATCGTCCTTGGATTTTTCCTGCTTGTTCGTCAACAGCAAAATAAATATCAGCAAAATGAGGGATGGTATATGCAGTTTTCTTCATTGTGCCGCAAATACTGTCATCGAGAAATTTTCATAAAACTGAGCAGGCAAAAACAACAAAGAAAGGGGCTTTTGTTTGGCAAGCGGAAGAAGAGAAAATATTTTTCTTTCTTCTAGGAGGTACAAGGTTAATCCTGATTCTTACTATGATCCTTACTCCTACTTTTTCCTTTTTTTCTTCTTCACATCCCATTTTACATGGAGTCTGACACTTTGAAAAAATCCTCATCTTATGGCACTCATTTTCGTCCTTGTCGCTAGTAATAGGCTGTACCAGCGTCAAAAATTATTGTAATAAACACCAATACACATACTACTGTTACATCGACACGCACTTAGTTAAAACTAAACAGATGATATATTTGACAGCAAATCATAAGCTAAATTCAGTTGTATGGAAGGTGAAGTCTATGGGGACATCTACAAAAGCAAGTCAGAAAACAGCATCCCAAGGAACACGAGATATTATTTCTTGTTATCAATCAGAAATGGGCTGTTTATCTAGAGTGATGGTCACCAAGCTTGTCTTACTAGGATATCTACTTGTAAAGTGAATTTAATACTCTGACAACCACCTTATACTATCCGATATTAACAATGCTGGGTGATTTCAATAGTCCTTTCTAAGTCTTTCAATTTTAGGTAAGGCTCTTTAGGTTTGTTCAAAGCGCCCCAATGCTTCTCAGTATTCTCGCAAACCCCAGCAGCGCAGTGGTCTGCATAGTCTCTATCTTTCTCCTTACCCCAACTCCTCCAAACTTGACCAATATCTTTTGCACAGTTCCCAGTGCACCTATTACTATTGGTACTACCCTGACCTTCATATTGCTCTCTTTTCTGGAATGGGGAGCGTTGTGTATCGCCATAGATTCTCTAGTTCGCCGTCCCGTTGATTGAAGTTCATTTTTTATTCATCCCTCAAAAGATCCTGTGTATCTCATTACCGATACTGACCACGTGTGTATTCCTTTTATCAAATTTGTGCGATTAAGCTTAGTCTCTAATATATTTCTTACTCTCTGAAAGTATTCCTTTTTCATTTTCTCTTTCATTTCTTACTGTTTTATCTAGTCACATCCGAGAGCCCTTAGGTATTTATATCAGTCCTATGTGATTAATTCTTAATTTTTGTTGTGGTCCAGTAATTCGATTCCTTCTGCCGCTATAAGCCTTCCCCGGTGCATCATCATTAGCGCGCATTTTTATATTCATAACTTCATTCCAATGCTATCACTGTATCCCTTAACTTTGGGGAACAAGATTTCGAGCCTTTCCCAGTTTTCTGCAAATAGCTTCACGTCGTCAATTAGTTTCGGAGAATCTGTATCCTTTGCTGTTTTTCAATATTCTATTTGGGGGTATCAAGGTAAATGAAAACAGAGATGGGGACAGCGAATCCCCTTGAAAGTTTCTCCTGGTAAGTTTTCTCCGGGAGCTGTCCAGTCTACTTTTCAATTTTACATAGAGTTGACAATGAATCTCAACACTGGTTCGCTGATCTTTTTTACAGTCAATCCATACAATTGCAACATTTTTTCTTTTCCTTTTAGAATCATCGAGTCATCCGCTCCTTTGATTCCTTTACAGCATCTTTTCTGCTCTTCTGGTGTGTGTCCTCTTCTTTCCAGGGAATAATATATTTTCTCCGCTGTCAGGTCAGAATTTTCCATATTGATAGTAGACACGTAATTGGTCTAGAGCTGTGTCCTTTTAGATGAGTGTCCTTCTGCCTCTGATTATCAACTTTGAAGTGGGTGAATCAGTCTCTCATGGAGTGTAGTAAATTTCTTGAACTAACATCCGTGGATCCCATCAGGGCTTGGTGCTTTACAGTTGGCTATTTTTCGGAAAGTGTTTTTCAATGTGGCTTTATTCAATACAATTTGCCATCTCTCATCTATAACTTTAAATTATTTTCTAATATTATCTATCTATTCGTTGTGTCTTTTTTAGCATCCCCATGTGTTGTTCCAAATATTATTTGTTTATGTTACATCTAGATTTATGTTCTGTCTTGGCTCTCCATTCAAGTCTTGATGAATTTTTTTTTGTCTCAGAAAGTATAGTTCTGTGTGCATTGGGTAATCTCACCAGTCTTGCTCCTTAGGCTAGTCTACTGTGGTGTACTTCTTCTGATGCAGTGGGTATCTTTTTTTTTTGTCTCATCTTGTAAGTGTTCCATGGTCTTACACTTGGTCTGATCATGTGCCATGTGTTTTCAGTAATCCCCTGTCTTTCTGTATTTGGAGGATCTGTCTTTCTGTATTAATTTCCCTGGCAGTTTTTTCTCTCTTGCTGTTCAGGGTTTCCTCTTGTGTCGTGGAGGCGTCTGTTACCACTTTCGCACCAGCGTAGATGAGGTGTTGAGCTCCGTTGTGTTGTTAGTTTGGATATGCTATGAAATTCCCTTGCCCCTAAGAGTTGGCAGTGGCCTTTTCCCTTCTCCCTTCTCCCATCCGTCTTTTTAGGCTTTATATCGGGGCTTTCCCGTTGGGGTATCGACGCCCGTATATTGTCTTTGGCTCCAAATTTTTCTATTCTATTGCAGATTTCCTGTAGTTCTAACTCTGATAACCCTTTATTTTTCAGGATTAGTTTCGCGTGGTCACCAAGACAAGCGTATTCTCCATTATATCTGTACTCATTGATTTTAGTAGTGACTGATTGCTAATGCTGGAGATCAAGTGACAACAAGCTTCCTCAATACTCCAACACTCTCTTTAGTATGCAAGTTTTTCTTTTCAGTCATAATTCAGAATAATTTTAATTCTTCCTCAGATTTTCAGTTTTTGCAAACTTTTTGGTAGTCTCTCCCGGACTGTCCAAGTGTTTTAACAACGACGGTTTCAGCTGTAACTTCCATGTTCTACAACGTTTGCATTTCATGCAAGACCCATTTTCCAACTTTTTAACCTTCCTTTTTGCCTTGAGATGGCGTAATATGGTCGCTTTTGAAATCTCAAAGTTCCCCCAAAGTGCTCGAACAGTTGTTCGTGGGTCATTGGCCACTGCTCTCGATATCTCTTTATCATCAATTGTTGATCTGGGTCTTTTTCGAGGATTGATATTAGCATTTATATCCATGACTCAAACCTATTGAACCAACGCTCAACAGTTCACAATGTAGTAATCTTCATTCTAAATGCTTTGTTGATGTTATCGGCAGGTTATCGGCTGTAGTTACCAACGACTAACAAATAAAGGTTCGAGTACGTTCTTGAAACCTTAAGACTTTACCATCGACCATGTCATGTTACCCCAAAGCAATATATAATACTTTGTTAACGTTATCAGCAGATTAAGCAGCATCCTGTTCCAATTTGAAATCGTACTTGAAAATCAATCCATTGCTTTCAAGGGCCCACTATAACGAACTATATCACTATTTAAACTGAATCTGAAACAAATATTGCGATTAGATTAGTAAATTTTTTACTTTTAGCGTCATTCATTATGATGAAAAACGATATTTCATGTGTAACAACCTGATAAATATCTATTTCACAAAAATATTTTCTTACGAGTCTAAATTTTCACCAACATTGTGTCATTTGAATTATAAGATGAATGCAGCATATTCTGCAGAACAGTCAACCCTCATGTAATGAAAATGAGGAGGGGGAAAAGTGTTTGAAAGAACAGGAGTAGCCACATTTAAAATACAAATGAAATTTTAAAAGTCAAATTGTTTGTCTGGTTAAGGAATTGTAATTGCATTACAATTTTCACGTCTTCTATTTCTACCCAGAATTGACAGGGATAGCTATTCAGTAAATCATGGACAATCATATTTAAAATTAATAATTCAAAGCTAAATTTCGGTAGACGAGATTTATTCATTCTTAAATGGTATTCTCCAACTACTAAAAGCAACCAACGCTTGTTGCCAATGAACTCAAGGTATATACTTTCTCTCCATGTCTATCTATCCATCTATCGATCCAATGTGATTCAAAAAGTCCGGTCAAAAAGGTACCAAGCAAATGGTCTAAAAAGATAATGTCCATCGCAAATGGTACAAAGACAATGCAGCCAATATAGTCCGATGTCAAAGGTTCTAGAGGACATTTGGTTCAAAGCCAAAATTTCCAATGCAAAAAGAGCCAAGTATTATTATTATTATTATTATTATTATTATTATTATTGTTATTGTTATTATTATTATTATTATTTGGAATCTCACACCAGTTGCCTGGTGGTAACCGCTGGAGTTTGAGTGACAGCAAGTCTCCTCAAGTCTCCAGCCCTCCTCCCCTAGTACTCATAGGTCGCAGTAATTCTACGATTTACAGTTTCACACCGGTTGCCCAGTGGTTATCGCTGAAGGCTGAGTGACAATAAGTCTCCTCAGGTCTTCAGCTAACGTCTCCTCTCTCTTTCGCATATCATGACAGAGCTATTATTCGTTGCAGTACTTATATCTCTAGCACCTTCCTCAGTATCCATGCAGTTCCCAGTAGTGCTGTGGTCTGTACGGTCTCTATTCTCCCCCTAATCCCGATCTCCTCCAGTCTCTCCCTCAGCGTTTTGGGGACAGTTCCTAGTGCGCCCACTATGACCGGTACTACCCTGGTTTTCATGTTCCACATTTTCCTTAACTCTCTTGCTAGGTCCTGGTATTTTTCCCTTTTTTCACCCTCCTTCTTTTTTACTCTATGGTCTGCAGGTACAGCAACGTCTACTATTTGGCAGGCCTTCCTTTTTTTTGTCTACTATTACTAAGTCCGGTCTTCTTGCCTGGATGAGGTGGTCAGTTTGGATGTCAAAGTCCCACAGTAGTTTGTGGTTGTCATTCTCCAAAACTGCCTCTGGCTTGTGCTGATACCACTTTTCCCCATGGTTGAATCCCATTTGTTTACTTAGTTCCCAGTGTATCATCGTTGCTACTCTATCGTGTCTATGCTTATACTCCTTCTGGGCGAGTTGACTACATTCACTAGTTATGTGGTTTACTGTCTCATCTCTTTCACCGCACATGCGGCATTTGCTGTTTATCTGTGTTCTGTCAATTTTTGTTTTTATGTAGTTTGTCCTTATGCTTTTGTTTTGGGCTGCCATGATGAGCGATTCTGTTTCTCTCTTAAGGTTCCCCTTTCGTAACCACGTCCATGATTTCTCGTCTGCTATATCTTGTATCTGTCTTTTAAACTCGCCATACAATTTTTTCCCTTCCCATTATTATCATTATTATTATTGTTATTATTATTATTATCATTCTTATTATTATTATTGTCATTGTTATTATTATCATTATTATTATCATTATTATTATTATTATTATTATTAGTAGTAGTAGTAGTAGTAGTAGTAGTAGTAAATTTATACTACAATTTGGAAAAATTAAAACGCAGAAAAAACTAAATACAACAAAAATCAAAACTGGGACTTTGAAGTTCAAGTCCACCTGGTGTCACTTGAACTTTAATAAAGTCTATCGGACATTTTCAATGTAAATAGATAGATGATAAATAGGAAAATTAGACTTTGTCAGGTATTTGAAAAAAAAGTGGAATATGAAGATCATTAAGATTAAATTAAAACTCTAAAAAGAAAATAAATTCAGCGAACATTAAAACTGGGACTTTAAATTCAAGTTCACTTGGTGTCCTTTGACCTTTAATAGAGTCTAATCGGTAATGTTCAATGTAAATAAATAAGATATAATAGAAAAACTAAACGGACTTTGTCAGATAATTGAAAAAAATGCAGAATATAAAGTTTACAACTCTGCCCAATAATATTTAGTCACTTGGAAGAGACTTTATAAAAACAAGAAGAACCGTGACAGAATAGTAACCATCAAGACAACAGTATCATTAAATCTGCAAAAATAGCAAGGGAAACCGTGAAGTACTGGGAAACAGAATGCCCGAAGCAGCGCAACAAACAAGAAAAAAGTAGAAAACAATGGAGCAGCACAGCGAACAAGGAAAGGAAAAAGGGAACAGAAGAAACTATACGAAGAATTCAAAAGACAGATACATGATGTGGCAAACGAATGATCATGGGCATGGCTACGAAAAGGAAACCTGAAGAGAGAAAAAGAATCGCTCATCACGGCAGCCCAAAACAAATGCATCAGAACAAACTATATCAAAACAGAAATCGACAGAACACAGACAAACAGCAAACGCCGCCTATGTGAGGAAAGGGATGAGACCGTAAACCACATAACTAGTGAATGTAGTCAACTAGCCCAGGGGGAATATAAACACAAACATGATAAAGTAGCAACAGTGATATACTGGGAACTGAGTAAATGAATAGGATTTAACCATGCAGAAAAGTGGTACCAGCACAAACCGGAGACAGCCCTGGAGAATGGAAACCACAATTTACTTTGGGACTTTGATATCCAAACTGATCATCCAATCAAGGCAAGGTGACTAGACCTAGAAATCGTGGATAAGAAGAGGAAAACCTGCCAAATAATAGACGTGGCCGCGCCTACAGACCACAGAGTAGAGAGAGAAGAGAGTGAAAAACTGGGGAAATACCAGGATCTGGCATGAGAACTGAAAAAGGTGTGGAACATGAAAATCAGGGTAGCACCAGTAATGATAGGTGCACTCAGAACAGTACCAAAGACACTGAAGGTGAGATTGGAGGAACTAGGGATAAAAGGAAGGATTGAGACTGCGCAGACCACAGCACTGCTAGGGACTGCACGAATACTTAGGAAAGTTCTAGAAATATAAGATCTGCGACCCCAGCTGTTATCAGTGGCCTAACAGAGGAGGGAGAAAAAAAACAAAAAACAACACACACACACACAAATGGCAGTTGAGGTAAGAACCACAGCATAATAATAATAATAATAATAATAATAATAATAATAATAATAATAATAATAATAATAATAATAATAATAATAATAATCCAGCTACAAATACCTCTAAGTAGACGAATGCAGCCTAATAAATCAAGAAGAAATTTATCAAAAAGAAAAAAAGTGAGAAAGGGGTGGTATTAGAGAATAAGAAAAAATATTTCAAGGTAAACGGTAGTTAGTATCATTAATGAAGTATACAGTACCTTTTTTTTTCCTATCTCGACAGAAGATGAACACAAATAGATGGATCGATGAACTACGAAGTTAATGACCATGCACAAGGCTCTAAACTCCAGGGATGACACCAGGTGACTAAGCGTGAAAAAAAAAAAAAGAAGGAAAGCGGAAGAAGGCTCATCAGCAATGAGAACTATGTTAAAACTATGTTAAAATGCCAAAACCGGATTCGCAAAATGAGTTCAACAGAGGAACTGCTTGAAGAAATGCAAAAATAGATGAAAAAGAATGAAAAAACAGACATGACAAAACAGGCATAGTGATACATTGGAAATTGTACAAACGACTTTGGTTCCATGTAAGCAAACGTTATCAGTCCAAAGAAAGTGATATCGTACGTAGAGCATCAGCTCCAGAAATGACGATAGTATACTTTGGGCCGAAGGAAGAGTGACAGACTCAGGGCGAATCTGAATTGATAAGCAGGTGTAAGCTACACCAGAAAAGACCCAAACGAGTAACCAAAATTGAGAGGAAAAACAACTCAATGAAGCTATTGAAAGACATAACAAAGGGATTGAAGACGAAATCGCATGGCTTTGTAGTACAAAGCATACTTGAAGAGAGGAACTAGATTAATATAAATAGCAGCCCACAGCAAGTGGTTTAGAACAAACAATTAAGGTCAAGATAGACCGGATACGGCAGAATAGTAAATTTCGTCAATGAATAAACAGTGATGAAACCGTTAATCATATAATAAGCGAATGCAACAAACAGACTCAGCAGTAGTAAAAAGTTAGATATGACTGGGTCAGAACTAGACAGAAAACAACCATGGGAACGAGTTGGCCTCGGGAAAAAAGCTACCCAACCATCTTCCATCTCCATTCAGTAAACCAACTAAGAGAGAGAGCAGCGGAATATAGAATGCCATTAGCTGTAGCATTTATTAACTTAAAAAAAGCCTTCGATTCAGTGGAAATCCTCGAAGTCATTGACGCAATAATACAACAAGGTGTAGACCCCGTATATGCCAGAATACTCCAACATAACTACAGACGCGACAGTTGCTTCATTACGCTACATAAAGACTCGAAAAAGGAGTGAGACATGGTGATACCAGCTCATCCAAACTCTTCACAACCTTGAGATGATCTTCCGAAACCTAGAAAGGAATCGAAATAGACGGCGGATGCGTACGTAACCTCAGATTTGCTGACGACACCGTTCTATGAAACTTCACGATCTCCAAATATTGCTAGACAAACTAAATGAAGTAAGTAAGAAGGTTGGCCTTCACATGGTCTTCAGCAAAACAAATATCATGTGCAAAAAACGTGTTGGGGACAATGAGCTGAAGAAAGTAGACCAACATATATACCTAGGGCGGTAAGTCTCCATGAAGTCATCAAAAGAGGAAATAAAGTTAAGAATCACACCAAGTTGGTAAGCTTTCGGTGGAGCAAGTTCGACTTTTTCTAGAACACACAAGTCCCACTAGTCCCTAAAAAGAAGGATAGACAACCAATATATCCTCACGATAGTCACTTACGGAGTAGAAAAATGGAACCTAACCAAAACAATTGACCCGCAAACAATGCAACGTGCACAAGAGAGAATCATGCTTAACATCATATGGAAAGACCACAAGATAGCACAGTATATAAAAAAACAGGAGTCCGAGACATCATAGAAACCATAAGGAAGCTCAAATAGCAATGGGCTAGTCATATTGCAAGAATGGTAGACAACCACTGGACATCACGACTCACAACATGGATCCCTAGAGATCAATTGCGAAATCGAGACCGGCAGATTATGAGATGGCGAGACGAGCTGGACAGTTTCAGAAAATATTGGCTCCGCAACGCCCTTAATAGAGTGGTCGGGTGAATCCTAGGGAAGGTTGATATCCAACAACAGACGCTAGAAGCTGCTACTGCTGCTGCTGATACACAAAATGATTATTGTTGTTTGTTATTGAATATTGCTAAAGCCTATTCCCGCATCCACGAATGTAAACAAAAAGTATCGTTGGTATTCCTTTAATTAAGTTTCAAAACATTTTACTTGTTGGGATGTAAGGCATTTGAAAAAGTTTTAAACTTGTTTATAGGAAACTTCAAATTCCTTCAATATTGTACGATGGGGTCGGTCATTGTTTACACAATGTTTATTGTCTGTTTAATGCACAAGTTTCTGCTGTAATCAAAACATTTAAATACCTCCAATGGTTAGTAGTCACATGATTCATATTGGAAGATTGGTTGGTAATCACATGATTTATATTGGAAGATAGTGATATGGACATTTATACTGACATCTTACGTTTGATATGATAAAGAGTTGTTTAACCTCTTAACCTTTCTCCCTGAAAATTGCGTTTTAAGTCCAAAAATGGTTGTAAGCTTTACATATTTCACTTAAAGATTATAATTTCCAAAGCGTTCCGTGATTCTTTAAGCAAAAAAAAAACGCATTTTGCAACTGTAAAAAAGATAATTTTAAGGATTTTTCAAGTGCAAAAGACGAAAAGGGATATATTATTATGATCTTTTGCTTGTAAAACTAAAAGTAAGCACGTCAAAGTAATTCAATTTTTTTTCATACACTACATTTATTTCGATAGCGGTTCAAATTAATTTTAGCGTTCATATAATATTGCAAGCTGCAATGTAAATCAAACCGATTTTGACCAAATTTCATTGTATTACTGTTAACTAGCATTTTATTCCACGAAGCACATAAAATTGGCCATTAGCAATTCAAATATTAGAATTTCTGTCATTAAAGGATTAAGAGACACATAAAAGTTTAAACCAAACCTCAAATGTTACTTTTATCAAGCACTAGAATTTTCTGTCATAAATACTATATTAAATTGAATTTCGTCATCCTTTTTAATTAATCTGCAGTAAATAAAACTTAAAAAACGATGGTTTTTATTTAGATTTGCTCTCATATTTCAGTTTGTTTGGAGTAAATTGAGCAGTAAACTGGAATGAATGCTCTGTAAGAAGTGCCTACTAATTACCTAAAAAATAACACTTAATCTACCTCCAATTTAAAAGAAAAAAACTAGTTGAAAATACCTGCCCATCAGGTGATCATCATGTTTTACGGTCGTAGGCTCAAGATAGCTGGGGATCGCTCCCCGAGGTGGGTATTTTCAGCTAGTAAGCGTAATTGTAAGATAGGAACAAATGTCTAAAATTTAGATTTCCGTCCGGACTTATAGTGAAAAACTATTCAATGATTATTTCAAACATCATTGAGGAGGCACCATCATTTTCAATTGACACCAAAACTAGAGCATTCAATCGTTTCTGGGGCCATTGCTTTTTTGTCAAAGATAGTTGGGAAAATGTACGTCCAGCTTCAATGACAATGATTGGCAATGTGAAGAATAGCAGAGCAGATTAAATATTTGTAGATGTCAACCCGACAACTGAATTAATTTTCAAGTATTTCAACCTTAAGATCACGACCCAGCTTCAAATGGGCCGCAGAAATTTACAAACTCATCCTTGCAGTCTGGCTCCGAGTCATTTATGTATTTTTCAACAAGTTACATGCATCAACTTTCTGCTAAGAGGTGTCATTCACCTCAAAAGACGAGGAATGCAATATTATGAGTTATTTGGTGATACGTATACTAATGGTGAGTTAAACATGCAAGTAATTTGTCAATAATGACAAAAAAAAAAACACTTAGGTAGAACTGTTGTGCATTTGGTTCAGCAGAATCGTCAATCTTCCTTGATTTCACATATTTTTTCAATACTTATTCTTGCCGAACATCTTCCATAGAATTTTTTGCTTCATTCTCCAATTCATCAAGTTTGTTACGGAGGTCAATAACAAAGCTCTCAAAAGAACGATGATACAGTTGTGTTGATGGCAATTGTACTTTCAATAAGATTACTCATTTTACAGAATACATAGATATGCATTTGAAAGAAGGCACATTTTCTCTACCAAGATGGCGTAGAATGTTTGTTTCGCCATCCCAAATTCTACCAGTCTCGGTTCTGCATGTGATCTCTAGGGATTCATTTAATGTGTCGTGATGTCCAACAGTTGTCTGTCATTCTTGCAACATGACCAGCCCATTGCTATTTGAGTTTCCTTATGGATTCTATGATGTCTCGGATTCCTGTTTTTTTCCCCTTATATACTCTGCTGTCTTGTCTCTCCATGTGATATTGAGTATGATTCTCTCATGCAAACGTTGCAAGGTTTTCAGTTCGTTGGTCAGTCTCTTGGTTGGGTTCCATGTTTCGGCTCCATAGGTGATTATCAGGAATATGCATTGGTTGCATACTCTTCTTTTCGGGACTAATGGGAAGTACTACTTGCCAATGATTTTTTCTTCGAAATCAATTAAGAATCGCCGTGATTTTGACGACCAATGTGCACATGAAAGAATCATGCTCAATATCACCTGGAGATACCACGCGAGTGCACAGTATATTAGAAGAAGAAATAGGAGTCTTAGACATCATAGAAACCATTAGGAAACTTAAATGGCAATGGACTGGTCATGTTGCAAGAATAGCAGACTACTATTGGACATTACGACTCACAACATGGATCCCCAGAGATCGAATGCAGAACTGAGGCCGGCAGAATATGAGATCGCAAGATGATCTAGACAGGTTCAGAAAAATATTGGCTCCGCGACGCACAAGATAGAGCTGTGTGGTCAATCCCGGCGAAGGTTTATGTCCAACGACGGATGTTAAAAGACTGATGATGACGAAATGAGTGAGAAATCGGTCCCAATAATTAGGATTATGAGATCTTTTGACTGTTTGGTACAGGAAAATGTTCCGTTTCATTTATTTGGAAAGATTGAAAATTTTGAGATAATATGCAAGTATAATATAACCAGAAAAAAAGTGCATTTTGCCAACGAATGATATTTTTTATTCTCGTGATGAATGTATTAAGTGATCACTTCATTTATGATTGATTGTTTCCTCCAGGTAATAGTGATACATTACTCTATCGCAATTTACCTGTGAGCCACGTGGCGTAGTGTGTATATGGGCTAATCTAGTTTTATATATATATATATATATATATATATATATATATATATATATATATATATATATATATATATATATATATGAGACTTGCTGTCACTCAACCTCCAGCGGTAACTACCAGGCAACTGGTGTGAGATTACAAATAATAATAATAATAATAATAATAATAATAATAATAATAATAATAAGAAGAAGAAGAAGAAGAAGAAGAAGAAGAAGAAGAATGTGGATATATGATACATATTGTATTCGAAATTTTTAGACACTTTTATTCACATATTTCATTGAATAGTCATATATATCTAATCCTGTATATAGGGTTCGAGCGTTCTCGTATATCTTACTGTCTGGTTCTGTACGTTAATATCTAATGTGTCTATCTCTTATAGATTCTGAGAGGGTGGCTGACATGGTTGCGCATATCTCCTCTGGCGCTAGAGGTCGGTGTTCAAACCCAGGTATAAAGTCTCTTTACTTGTGAGACTGGTACAACTTTGTGTCAGACTAAGCTCAGCATGTTTGCGTGCAAGGTAATTTCGGAATATAAATGATAGGGAGTGGAATTTAAGTATGTATGTGTGTGTGTGTGTGTGTGCATGTGAGTGTGTGTGTGTGTGTGTGAGAGAGAGAGAGAGAGAAGGGGGAGAGAGAGAGAATAATAATCATGTACAGAGAAATGCATGGGACGGAGAAGAAACAGGCAGGAGTAGTAAACAGAGTGAATGAAAGAAAGAAAGAAAGAAAGGAAGAGTCGAGAGCAGAAAATCTCTGACTTGCAATTGGAAAGCCTAGCAAACGAATACACTCAGATGCAAATGTTGTATACGAGCACTCTCCATATTGAACAATAAATAAAAGAGTCCCGTAGAGCGGGTGAGAGTAGAGAGAAAAAAAAAAAGAAGAAAGAATGGAATGAAGGAACGAACGAATAGAGAAAAATAATCAACTCAAAAATAAGGACGTGGGGGATAGAAAAAAGTGAACGAAAAAAAAAAGGAAGAAAATACAACAAAAAAGGCTATACTTAAAAGTGAGAATAAAAGCAACAATCTATTTTGTATGATTGCAAAGGAGCAATATACTTTCCCACCGGCTCACTGTAAGCTCCGCCTACTTTCAATGACGTCACCAATCTTCCAATCCTCAGCCGTATCTGTAGAAAGCCATTATAAACGCTTCTCTTCTTCCCTTTATTGCATTTAGATGTAATTCTTATTCAACTCAACACGAACGTCAGATCTTCTCACCTCACGTTTTGAATCCTGCTTTTGAAATAACAGTTTGATTTCCAACTGGAATTTCGACTTCTAACCACCACCGTCATTCATTCATTCATTACATTTACAGTAACCGACGATTGAAAAAAGCGAATTTGTCTTTTAAGGCTTATATTTACACCACAACAAATCTTTGTGAGTCGAGAGAATCAATTACAAAAAAAAAAAAAAATCAAAAAAACTTTGTGTATGACGCCACTGCAGAAACGAACCATCGGCATTTTAAAATCCTTCATTCCCCGCATTAGTATATCTCCTTGTAAAATCATTGCGAACCTTGAAGCTAAAGAAAGCGAAATTATTCCAGTAATTTTACAGCCACCTTTGATATTCGCCATATTCCATTTAAAGATACCGTCCTCAAGACCAGGTCGCCCACCTTCGATACCTTTAGGCGCAAGCTAGTTGTACCAGTATGATTAGGTGACAGAAACCTATTGCCGTCTTTCTTTCCCTTTTCCTCTGAGTCTAAAGCACTTGCGGTGACGCGAGCGATCAACCACTAGGAGCGAATCCTCTTCTTTTCACGCGAGACTGCCGACTGCCCGATTTTCAATATGTAAGTTTTTAAATTTTTCTGTCTTTTTTTAAAAACAAATTTGTATTCATAATTTCTTCATGTGCCTGTGCAAGTCCCAGCGTGTTGCTCAATATGTTGATATGCTTGTGATTTACCTATGTATTTTTTTTCGAATTTCACTTCATAAGCTGAGTATGTGCGAGTCAAAGTGCGCTCACACCTTCTCTCTCTCATACTCACTTGAGCAAAAACGCACTTACACACACACATAGCACGCATACGCACACATACAGCGCACACACGCAGTCTATAATACCGTCTGATCTTTTTTTCATAGCTTGAAATGAAAATGGACACGAATTTCTAGTGAATGATTTTATTAATTTTTAGATATTTTATAAAAGTAACTTTTTTAATAACGCACGTCTTTTGTTGAAGTGAATTATGAATTAAGCTGAATAAATTTGGAAAATTAAAAAAAAAAATTTCAATTGAAAAATAGATTTGAATAAAGGAACTAATAATCTAAATCGTAATAGTAATGATTAAATTTATAATTTCTCTCAGATCGAAACCCATTTATCGTTTTGAAAAAAAAAATAGACTAGTTTTTGCCTTCATCTTTCTCAATTCTTAGCTGTTTTTCATGACAACTTTGATTCAGACCGTCATTCAATGACATCGGGTAAACAGCGCGATTGGAAATAAAGAGTAAACTCACAATTCAGATGACGGTAAAAACTAGTAAAAATTAATGATGAAAATATTGTTAGACTACTGCATTCAATAATAAGAATGAATTAAGAAACATTTCGCGCTGTTATCATTTATAAAATTCGCACAATCAATGTTCTTTTGTTTATTTTACTGTTCGTCATTTATATTTCTGGTTTCCAAAAATGGCTAGTTTATTTTCATGGTTGCTAAAGAGAAAGAAATTCTCCACAATTGCTCACGTTCGATCTGCAAGTGCAATTTATTTTCCTAGAACGCTTCAATATCTTTATGTCTACCTTATTGCAATCTTTACCATCCTTGTGAATTCTCTTTGTCTTTAAACATCTGTGAACATTATTCCAACCTGATCAGACACACTCTTAGTCTGTGGTGAAGGTGGGTTAATAGTCGCAACAGTTGAACGTTTAGGGCATCCACACTTAAAAAGAATTTAACATTCACACCGACCTCCATCTTAAGATGTTAGCAGAAGTAAGCAAAAAAAAAAAGGGGGGGGGGTAAGGAAAGAAAGAAAGAAAGGGAATAAAAAAACCTACGTAGAGAAAGAATGAGAGAGCCGGTAATGGAGGAAGGAAAAGAGACTGAAAAGAAAGATGAAAGCAGTGTAGTGAAAAAAAGAGAGAAAGAACTAAAGATAGAAGGATAAAAGATGAAAAAAAAAAAAACAAAAAAACGGAAAACAAATTATAAAAAGAAAGAAACAATAAAAGAACCGAAATAGCGAATAAAAACGGAAAAATCTTTTCCTTCTAAATGTGTGCTTTCATTTTAAGTCGTTTAACTAAAATATTTTGGTGAGAAGGGAACCTTGCTTTTTAAAAAGGTTATGAAAGCGGATAGGTGCCCTTTTCCAAGGAATACCTTCCTCCATCTTTTCCACACTAAATTGAAAATAAGATATTTCCTTCCCTTTTCTTGTTTTTCTTTCTAACCTAATTCATTATATTCCTTCTCAAATGCAAGTTTGGATTTTCAAGTCATTCAAGAAAGTATTATGATTCTGGTGGCAGCAACAAGCGACAGCTGCCGAGACGAGGGTTGCAGGCAAAAGCCGACTGCTAGCAGTAGTGAAGTCTAGATAAACAAAAGGCTTCACGAAACATTGATTTTCATTTGTAGGGGGAGACGCACTGATACACGGAAGAATCGCGGCAGTACTTTTTATAGGGATGTGTTTGCCAATCATGCTATTTATGGAAGATATCGGATTGTTTGCTTGGCGTATAAGCGCAGTACTTAGACGTAGAACATATGATTTTGGAGAAATATATGTATAGATATAACATTTACATTAACCCAGTCTGGCTAAAAAAACTGCCACATTATTGCTACGTATACAAATTGGTGTAACTCGTAACTTTTAAATTTACAGCTCAAATCCTGATAAAAACTGGGATCTTCGAGGTTGATTTTTTTTCTGGGAAAGCAGCCCTTCCCCCACTAGGAGGATTGGCGTAGCACAATCTTCTTATCTTCATTTTTCTCTGTTAAGTTTTGTATTATACTGTTTAAACTGAATAAGTATCAAGTGAATAAGTATTTCGTTTTAAATGATTTAGATTGTGATCTAAGAAGGCTATTATACCGGAAAGAGAGCTTTATTAACCTTTTTTTCTGTAGCTGAAGGTACTGTAAAAAAATACATGCTTTTTACCGGGGAAATGAAAAAAGAAAAGGCAATTGTTACCTTTCTCGTTTCAACATGGCTGCTGTTCATATAAGGGTTAGTATTTTCAGGGGTAGTGTTAGGGTTCTTACATTTGAAATCATCATCAGCGTCTGCTATTCTACAGCTGGGACAGCAACCATTTTAAAACGGAAACGGTAACAACTTCCAAGAAAAATGTTGCGTATCATGAAGGTTAGATCCATACTACCAATACTTGGAAAGTTGGAAAGGTCCCGAAGAACAACCCATATAAAAGAAAAAAACTGGAGGAAATGGCGACCGAGGAAGGCTTGAAAATGTTCAGATATAAGTCAGCGATGTGAGTGCTTGAGTACTTTCACTTGATTCCCAGCGGGGGCCGTTAGATACTAGCTTGAAAATTTCATGAAATATACATACGGTAGTTACTACTGATCGTGTTATTTTTGATAGGCTCCAGCTGGAAGATTTAAAAAATTATAATTAGTCGTATTTGTTTTCTGTTACGATGGAAGAAGGACTTCAAAAAAAAGGATGTGAAGAATGTATGGATACAATGTCAATCGTGGAATGAATAAGCTAAGCACATCACTTGATGACGAGCAACTTAATTTATGTTTCAATAAATATTATATAATCATAGACAGGGAAATTTTTCACATATATTGTATTGCATGAATACTTTAAATATGATCAAAATTTATTCTTAGAAAGAAGTAATCGTGATACCAAATATCATTTTCATGATGCACAAGATCTCAATTCCTGAAACAGACTCTGGACATCTATCTATCTACCTATCTATCTCATTCTGTTCAAAATTATATAGATATAGCCACACTTAAATAGCTTAGCTTAGTCCGGTATAAGGCCAAGTAAGATGCGAGCACTGGATAGGATGACTGTTTTGCACCTATCTTTCAAGTGAGGAGAACCTCCTCACCTTAAAATTTACCTGGGCGCGAACACCGACAATTCTTTTTCACTTGATATGCCGAACTCTTTGCATTACTCAACACCGACACTAAATAATGGGAAAAAGTGCTTAGGTCACACTCATAAATCTACTCTAAATATACATTTGCCACTGTCCTTATTGTCGCTCAATAAATAGACTGACAATTCTGGATAAAGACCTTTAACCAGATTGAAAAAAAAAAGATTCTATTATACAATCGAAGACACAGTAGACATTTCATAACGATACAAAAAATTGAATTATATAATTATAAACACCAGAGAAGTGGGTATGCATATGTGTAAACGTGCTTAGTCATTCACGTGTATCTACCCACTTGCATATGCACAGTGCCTGCATATAGGTGCATCACCTTAAAGATCAAGTCGTCAGTAATCAAGGCAAAATAAGTCTATCTATCGTAAATGTCAGCGACTGAATAAATAGATCCGTGGTATTCAATATATTTGAATCAATATGTGACACAATTGAGACACTTTCTATTTCAGTGAGATAATTTTGGAAGAAAAAAACCTACTTTGGGGCAATAACGAGCGATGTTATCTAGTAGTCCATTCCTAGCGTGTAGTGAACTCTATATTTACTGAGTGCTTCACAATTGCGGTCTCGCGGACTAAGCTAGGTTTAATAAATACTCGCCTGGCAAATTATCACTACTGTGTAGAGAGTTTAATGTTCACTGTGTGCCGGACCCTAGTGGCCTCGCGTCATATTGAGTTAACCTTAATAAATAAGCCACGTATCATTCTCTGGTGGTCATTCCTCTCAAGTCACCTTATTTTAGTTATGATTGAAATTGCTTGTGTTGGTACTTGAGTGAATTGATGTTGATTGATGTGGTAAAAAGAAAGAAAGGAAAAGGAAAGGTAGAAAATAGAACAGATGTTGATTTTCTGCATGAGGGTTAGCGTGACTCAGTCACTGCGAGGAGTGGATGTGCACGCACGGAGTTGCCGTATCAACAACCCCACTTCATCGTAGAGAAATGAAGCTCCCTTTCTCTCTTCATCTCTCTTCCTTTCACACACACACACACACACACACACACACACACACACACACACACATTGCCATACACATTACGCGCGGTGTACTGCAACCTTATTCACTAGCATAGTAACTTCGATTCTCACTTCACTTGGTGCCTCATTTCTATATTCTTGTAGCAGACTAGGCAAAGCCTAATAATTGACTTTCAATAGAAATGTTATGTCCATCGAGCTTATTCTTTATTCATTCGTTTCTGATCTACGCTTTGTACTCACTATCGTAGACAGACGTAGTAAGTTAGGATAAAAAGCAACTAAAAAATGAGTCGAGTTATGAGTCAAAAATTAATGATGGTCGACAAAGCTTCATCGAAGAAAATGAACCGGGATCACATACAAGATTATTTATCTATTTATCTTGATTGCTTGAACACGGCCATTTTCAGTGGCCGGTGTTTAAGATGAATAAATGAATGAAATGAAAGATAAAAATAGTTGGAAAAGGTTGGGAAATCATTGCTTGATAAATAAATAAATAAATCTCTGTTACGACAGGGTTCAAAACAACAACATCGTCGCCCGGGAAACGGCCATAATAAAACCAGCTCGTGATCTTATAGTGTTCAAACATTTATGTTCAAGCGTACTCTGTAAGAATCATCGAAATGGTTCCCATTAGAGTCGATCGAGACGGTATCAGCGGCCAACGCTGTTTAGGGTCATGGTGTGAGTTTCAAGGTTATGACTTCTACAGATGCATTAATAGCAAGATTGATCAACTCAATTTCACCCTGGTTAATAATCATACTGTCAGCATTGGGCAGCATTCGTAATTGCAAAGTTTAATTGTTTAAAAAAGTGGCCATCTTGTGAAGATCTTTTCAAGAATTTAATCATCGATGCCCCACGCACTGTGCGTTAGTATGCTCGGTGTTAATTTCTCAGTGTGTGTGTGAGTGTGTGTGTGTGTGTGAGTGCATGATCTGCAACTGTGTTTAAGTATGAATGTGTATATATGTATGTCTGCCGGTATGCATAGTTACCCTTATTCTTGGTATATGTGTCCTCTTGACTATGAGCAAATTACATTTACGTCCTCGGCGTCTAATGAATATAAACGAGGATGGACCAATAAGTCTGTAGCATAACACAGTTATTTGCTGAATTGTGAATTGAATTTTTTACTCGTTCGATGTATTGGGTTAAATGCATTGGCAAAGAGGAGGATTATGTTGAATATACATCGTATAAAACAAATGTCTTTTCATCATAGGGCTACACACTCTCAGGTGTATCATAACTCTTTATATATATATATTTTTTCTTTGATTGATTACTGTATTTATGCTATCTATGCATTCACTGTGTTCTAACGGAAGATCATTTCAATAGAGTTTCAATATAATATAACGCTATTTATAAAAATTTCTGGCAGATCATATATCCATTTCTTAATAATACACACATACACACACACACACACATATATATGTATGTAAGCGTGTGTATAATATAAACTTGTTCTATTAGCCTAATGAATCTAATAATGCTTATGCTGTCTTACGATTGAGTGTTTCTTACATAAACTAGAATAATCATCAACTTGTTCACCCGTCTTTTCATTAACGCTTTATTTGTATCTATACGCGTACAAAAGCACAAAGGAATGCGTGCAATATAAGACCATTTTTCTGTTTATATATGAACATATATGAATATATTCATATAAATGTAAGAGTGCATGTGAATGGATAGTTCATTAGTTGAGGATGCATATATATATTGGCTGGAGTGTATCCAATGCAAATGTTACCCATCCAAAATTTTACGCATGTAAGTCAGTCGTAGTCGCTCCTCATTGTTCACAGGAGGCCATCTTAAAACCAAGATGGCTTCTCATCCGAGATCTTTTCTCTCTTTAGAGTTATACAAGAATATATTCCTAAAAAACTTCCCACAACACACATCAAATCTAAGCAAACGATGAATCTTTCTCCCTCTGTTCTCATCACGACGATCGTATTGTTATATTTTCGTGATTCATTAAACAAAAGATATATATATATATATATATATATATATATATATATATATATATATATATATATTGCGGTGAAAAGTGTTATTGGTCTTAAAGTATGATAACTTTTAGCTGTCCGATGGCATTATGGACAAAATGTATTGCTTGCAGGCTGAGGAGTTGCCAGTCTGAGCCACAGAATGAAAAAAAATGAAGGAACCTCTCTACAGAGAGAGAGAGAGAGAGAGAGAGAGAGAGAGAGGGTTTAAAATGAATGTTAACTAAAAAATGAAGGAACCTCTCTACAGAGAGAGAGAGAGAGAGAGAGAGAGAGAGAGAGAGAGGGTTTAAAATGAATGTTAACTAGTTTGGTAACTGAATAAACCGCTTATGGAGAAAAAGAGAAAGAGCGCACATTCGACTATTAACCATCAATATGCGAGAAAATAATATTTGAGGCTCTTACGGTATTTAGCAAGTTGGCTGCCATGAAAAATATGGCTTTCTTCCTGTTTCGAGGAAAGATATATTCCACCCAACCACAAAGCTAAGAGTGTGTATGTGTGCACACGAGGATTGCAATAGTCAGGGGTGGCTTTCGCAGTGAAGGGAATCAGAAGGTTCTACCTCCTGAGGTGGGACAGAGCAGGAACAGCCACGACTAACATGACAAGGCTCTTAAACCGAAAGAAGGAAGGTATTAATAAAACCAACTGTTTTTTGTACTATATGAAGCGTGTTTTTTTACATATTTTAAAAAAACAATTATTGAAATCAACAATAACAGTAACGTATTTCTCTTTCAACTTGACAAAATGGCCGCCATTAAAATGGCTGCCACTAAAATGGCAGTCCCCTTGTTTTTGACGACTGTAGACACTCCAGCATTGATTCTGTCAGATGCTGGGTTTGAGGAAGATTGTTACTTACAGGGAAAATCTGATCTCACGAAAATTGTTGTAAGTGGGAGTTTCAAAGTGATATGTTTCAACCTATTCTGTCTCTGTCAGCACCAATAAATGGGGGGGGGTTGCTTGTGAGAGAGGAAGTGCAAGAAAGAAAGAGTTGGATGTATGTAATCTGCATTTGCTTCATGACATTATACCAATCGGTTTAACGAGGTAAAATTACGCTCATTTCAATGCACAAACATTCGTATTTCATATAAATAGGCTTTATTTATAGAATTTCTTTTTGTTTAGAGTGTGTTGATTTCATACAAGGACAAAATAAACTATATTCTTCATTTACGGCACCATGCTTCTTTTTTCAAAAACTGCCCTGAAATATATAGACGGCCAATAATAATGAAACCTCACGCCAATGTCAAGGTTTTCGACATAGATTTAAGAATACCAGCCACCATGGCTCTAATTGATCAGAATGGCAATCAATAAATCAAAATCATAGCTCTTTTCCAATTATCAAGATTTAACCTTTAACGTTGATGAAGGAAGATATAAACGCCAAACGATTTTAACGTACATTGTTGATGGCCACTGATAATGAATGCGTGCGTAAGCGTGAGTTTGTGTATGCGTGTGTGTATGCGTGTGTGTATGCACGAGTGTATGCACGAGTGTATGTGTATCTGTGTGCGTCTGATAAATCTTCCAGGGCTTAAAATGATTTCAGATGTGGCTCATCTATTATATATATATATATATATATATATATATATATATATATATATATATATATATATATATATATATATATATATAATCACTCTACTGATGATATCAAGCACTTTGGGGGGGGGGCAAAGATCTACTCAATACATCAATACATATACACACGCCTCTTATATATTTATTATTGTTCTCTTATCTCTCCTTCTCCCAGCCTCTCTCTCTCTCAATATATATATATATATATATATATATATATATATATATATATATATATATATATATATATATATATATATATATATTTAAAATGTGTAAAAATATTGAGCGCTCTCGAATAAAAAAATTTTGAAATATACGCTGTCTTATATATATATATATATATATATATATATATATATATATATATATATATATATACTGCTATGGCTCAACTTATTATTTTTATCAACTTGAATAGGATTAGTTTAACTTGTTTGTATCATTTCTTCAAAGTTATTCTGGAATCATTTCTAGCTTGAAGCAAAATATTGCATTTCAGATTAAAAAACCTCGTCGATGTCTTCTGCTGATAATTTTTTTTCATTTATTTTGTGCATTCCCTCGACATTCACTCCACGAAATACGGTCTTTTGTGTGTGTTTGCAAAATGGCTGCATCTTTCTTTTTTCGAAGGCGTTAGAATATTCCGGTTAGATTTTGTGCTCTATGTATGCGCCTGATGAGTATTGCATCAGACAGGCGCGGCCAAGTCAGTGTGGGAGGGTAATGACTGCGACTTGGGGTTGGAAAGCAACACCCAGAGAGTCACGAGAATACAACCCCAAACAGATGGTGCGGCATATCCTCCCCTCTCTCTCCTTACTCCCTCTCTCTCTCCTCACTCCCCTCTCTCTCCTCATCCCCCTCTCTCCTCGTCCCCTGTCTCTCTCTCACATACACATGCACACGCACACACTTACATCATGGTGATACGGTCACACACGCATTCAGTCACTGGCACACCGAAAGACAAATCTGCGGTCGCACTCTATCGCTTTCAATCTACATACCTGAATCTCTCTCTTTCTCTTTGTCTGTCTGTCTGTCTCTCTCTCTCTTTATATATATGTCCGTCTGTGTATGTATGTATGTATGTATGTATCTCTCAATTTCTATTTCTCTCGCTCTCTCTCTCTATATATATATATATGTATATATGTATATGTCTGTTTGTCTATGTATGTATGTATGTTCGTATGTATGTTCGTATGTATGTCTGTCCGTCTGTCGATGTATGTATCTCTCACTATCTATCTGTTAGTATATGTATAGATGTATCTCTCTCACTCTGTCTGTCTGTCTCTCTCTATATATATGCACATATATATAGTTAAAAAAGCTTTACAGCTTTAAAACCTTCTTGATGATGTTTTATAACACTTCAGTCACTTATTTCTCAAGACCTGTCAATAAAATCTTCAGTCTTTTTCCCCTGTTTTACATATTCTTTGTTATTATGACAAATGAGTAAGTTTTCTCTTGTTGGGATCATCAGTTGTTTGCCATGTAACCTTTTAAGGGATTTTTAAAAACAAAACTGTTATATCAACATGGTACCCAAGCAGTGCTGATCAAACCGACCCCCTTTCAGCTATGATTTTGATACATAGCTTATGTCATGCATGTAGTTTTTGGGGTAGGGTATTATCATAATCTATCACACACACACACACACACACACACACACGCGTATATATATATGTGTGTGTGTGTTTGTGTGTGCGTGTTTTTATATGTATATATATATATATATATATATATATATATATATATATATATATATATATATATATATATAATAATGAGAGAGAGGGCAGACAGATACAGACAGTTGTTGTTTGCGCATATGTATCCATCTCATGTATATGTTGACAGTGGTGAATTCATTTTTTTTTATTCCTCTCGTTACTCTCGTCATATTTGGTCTGTACCACTCGTAAGGAGAAAACTTTCGTTTTGACAAGCAATTAACTCAGAGGTCGTAAGAAATGACAAAAAATCAGTAAGCGTGGAGAAAGAAAGACTGAAATCCTTCTTATGAAAACAGTCTTTGAGGACCTTGACTGATATAGCTATACATGACTCTCTGTCCTGTCTGTCTAATCATTTAGATGCTAAGTAAAGATAGGTACATCGCCGATTAACAGCAGTAAGAAATGTATAAACCAACTGAATAATGATGAATGCGTTATGTTATTTAAAACTCTATTTGATATGACCTCCCGTTCTTACACGGAAAATTTGTCACTTGACTTGGACAGCGTAAATAGAATAAACATACGCACACAGGAGCGTGCATACGCATACACACACACACGCGCATACACACACACACATACACACACACACACGCACACACACACATACACATACACACATTCTTCATGGCAATCTCCTAGCTCGTCAATGCAGTGGTGAATATTAGTCATGTAGATCGGACATTATACCGTGAAATTTTCAGATAAAAATTCAGCTTATTACAAACTACCTCAGGCTGTAGATTTATTGATACTGTCACTATAATTATGTCGTTATATATTTGTATCATTTTGGGATAAGTTATCGTTGAACTAGTCTTTTCCGAGGAATATATTATTTAAAACTTGCTCTGGAGTCCTTTGTGTGTGTTTGACAAAATGGCCCCCATAGAAAGTAACCATGGCTTCTCCATTTTCTCAACCGCAGTAGAATGCTCCGTACGGATATTGAGTAACAATACGCACGTGGCGATTGCATCATTCAGACCCAGCTTTAAACGATGGGGGAGGATACAGAGAACTGGCTGGCGGGCTGGCTGGCTGGATGGGGGGGGCTGCTGCAGTTGGCGACTAACAAAGGCAGTAACTATATCACCGGGCGTCCAGAAATAATGCAGAAAGGAACGGCATTGGAAAGAGAGAAAAGACGTCTCCTCGCGAAGAAGTTTTTTAAGTCAGGATATAAGATATTCTATATATAGCTAAAATGGTGTTGTTTTCTCCAAAGCAGGGTGAACATCGAATTAGAAAGACGAGAAAGGAAGAAATAGAAAAGGATATGTGAATAGAATTAGGACCCTCCATCCAGAGAAAAAAACAAACACGAATTATCCTATTTGATAGCCGAATAGTTGCATCGGACTAATATAAATATTAACTCTTTTATCTATCAACCTCGGTCTATTCGTAGGTATATCTCAAGTCAGTTGAAAGTAAATGGACAAGGTCACAGTAGCGGGGCGCCCAACGAGGATTGAACGCATTACAGTAGTTGTGGTCAGCATCACAAGCTTGTTAACCATTACTACATTGATTAACAAATATATTTTTTAATGTCTATATTCATCAAATAGAGAGTGGGGCGCCTCGCCCTGAGGCAATGGTTAGTTTCCTTCTATAGCAGAAGTGATACTGTAGTAAGTTCGACCCTCACTGTGTTTCTCACAGTTGAAGTCTCATGCCAGCCAATGCTAAGCTTAGTAAATACGAAAAAAGAGTGTGAGAGTGAGGGAAAGGGGAAATGAGGTAGATAGATAGATAGATAGATAGACAGACAGACAGATAGACAGACTGATATAGAAAGAGTAATATCAACACAGATGGAGTAGATGTTAACAAGACAGTCACGTAAATCATTAGTGTACTAGAGGGTTCAATCCTTACTAGAGTCATTGAAAAGATTGTAAACACAGCTGGACAAAAACTAAAAGACCAAAAGGTTTTTTTTATAGACACAATAAGGAGTATATTTTTTAAAAAAAGTTTTCAGCCCTCTAACTCCATCGGTGCTGTCAGTACACTGGACTCATACTAAAATAACCGACCAGCCAGACCAACTTGAAACTGAAGATACTGTTTTGGTTGACGTATTCTAACAGAACGTATCAGTGAGCGAGTGAGATAAGAGAGAGAGAGAGAGAGAGAGAGAGAGAGAGAGAGAGAGAGAGAGAGAGAGAGAGAGAGAACAAATGGCCTCAAGACAACTCTTAGAACATAACTAAATGCAGGACACTTCAGTGCCTTGTAGATCGGTATTCGAAAACTAACCTTAGCAGCATTCGAACACTATCGCCCAACATGAAATTTCTCATCGTCTTATCCACATAATAATCAAATAGTCCAAATAGATGTGGTATTTATTTGCATGAGCAACGATTTGACGAGGTCAATTTTAGGGTGGTTACAATATATCAGCGCTTCCGTAAGACTTGCTCAAAGGCAGCTTTTAGTGGCCATTAAGCTTCATATCAAATCACTTTCTTAGTTGACAATTTATATCGTTATCATTTGCAAATAAAAAAAATGAATGATGGAAACTACCCGATGATTAGTTTTAAAAATATCTGTTATTTCCTTTGTGAAAACAGATCATTAGAATATAGATGATCTGGACTAGTGTGATGTGCAAATTGGACTATAAATTAATTCTTCAAGTTGGCGCATTTTAATAGTATTGCGCTAACAAAAATCTAGTGACGATGTGCGCTTTTCGTTAGATTACAGTAACAAACATACAGAAATCAGATCATTATAGATGAGTTTTCGGGAAAATCCTCAAATGCATCGTTAAAACCACAAGTATCAGACGTTTGAGGCGGAGACTGACAGAACTTGGCTTCGTAAATAACTCGTAGTCCAATTTTGCTTTGAAGCAAATCGATAATCAACATCATCAGACTGTGCAAGTTAGAGGAGTGTTTTCATGGCCTAGTTGTATGGAGGATAGTTTTGTTGCGCTGATAGTCCCCGTATTCAAACATCGATTCGTTTTGCGAAAACAAACGTGTGTGAGTGCATACGTGCGTGTGTGCATGAAAGGGAGAAAGAAAAATAGATAGATTGATGGATTGATAGGGGTAGAATTAATGAAAATAGTGCAAATTAAAGGAGAAATATAGATAGATAGATAGATAGATAGATAGATAGATAGAGAAAAAGGAAGAAAGACGGACTGATAGATTGATAGGTAGATAGGGATAGTAATAATAAAAATAGAGGAAAATAAAAGGTTTTTCGGAAGATTGTGCTACATCATTGTCTTTGGGTGCATAAGTGTGTGTGTGTGTGTGTGTGTGTGTGTGTGTGTGTGTAAGAAAGAGGTGGGCAGAGAATTGCTAAAAATAGAGGAAATTGAATAGTGTTTGTCAGAATATGATAAAAGCCTATTTTTTTAAAATAAAATGTCTTGCAGCTGCAAGTGGGGAAATAAGTATCAAATGTAGAAGTGAGTCAGCATAAATACTGAGAATAAGGGATAGTCGATCAACCGGCCATCGAATAGCGCATCTGATTGGCTAAAAATGATGTTAAGTCGATGACGTAGGCGCCAATGCTCGTCAAACACAACTTGGGAAGCTCAAGTAGTCATCACGATATAAAGCTACCTATGTTGCTAGCGATGTCTATTTTGGGACGTTTTGCACTTACTCTGGTCTAGTACATTTAGTACATAGGTACGTGCATGCGTGTGTGAGAGATAAATAGATAGAGAATAATGGGGCCTCTGGTTTGTGGTCGCTACTAACTTTAGGGTAGTTCAGTTCGACCCTAGAAATATGATATCAGTGAACGATGCAATACTACTCTTGCGAGGTACAGCTTTTATTTATTTACTTCTGTCAACAAAGTTGAACAGGGATGTATGTTTTAGGTCGTGTCTGTTTGTTTGTTAATCCGTCTATTGGTACGCTCGATCATCTGTCCACGCGATATCCCCGACAGTACTAAATGAACTTCAATGAGAATTAGTGGACGGCTGGGCACTGGGGGTAAGAAATAGATGGAAAAATTGTGGAGCGGATCCAGGATTTTCTTTTCTGATTCAGAGATATTTTCCGTTCTTTTTTTCCAATTACGTTTATGTATACGCACAAAAGTTTCCAATGTATTTCAATGAAATTCTGTGGAAGAACTGATTGAATTCTGGAGCAGATCCCCACATAATTATCCCCCCTACGCCGTAGTTATATGTCAAAACCACACAATATTGACAATTTTTTTCCAACCTCCGCATGATATCTCCATGATATCTCCAAAAGTACTGAATGAATATCAATCAGATTTAGTGAAAGGGTGGAAACTAGATGAGGAAAGAATAGATCAAATTTCTCTACGTCGTAATAATGTGTCCAAACCACGAAATATTGCCAAAGTGTCATGACATCTCGGAAGATAGTAAATGGCATTTTGTAGAAGGATGGGCAGCGAGGTGTGAAAGGGGTGGTAAAATTTCGGGGTGCATCCAGGATTTTTTTTTTGATGGAGAGATATTCTTTCCGTTTTTTTTCCAATCACATTTATGTATACGCTCATGACTGTCCACACGATATCTCCAAACGTGGACAATATGAGGGAGAACTAATTAAATTTTGAAGCGGATCCATGCACAATTATACCCCTTTCGTTGTAATTTATGTGTCCAAACCACGTAATATTGCCTAAATTTCTTATCTGTCCACACGATATTTCCAATAGTTGTCAGTGATTTAAGATGATATTTTGTGGAAGGGTAAACAATAGACTTTAGGAGAACTGATTAAATTTTGGAGCGGATCCATGCACAATTCCCTGACAATGGCGATGGCAGAGGTATGCGCTCTTTGAGTGCTTTCTTTTCATGGGAAAGAAATAATATGATATATTTCTGAGATAATGGAGATCATACCTGTCATATTAAAACACACACACAGACACAGACACAGACACAGACACACACACACACACACACACATACACACACGCCCTTAAACCGATGTATACTCAAAATAATCTATAGCTTAACAAATCATTCAAGGCAACTACTTAATACACACGTACACGCAAACGCTCATACGCACGACTCACAACGCCAATCAATCAATATCCCCCAATAATCGCAAGTTGAGTGAGTGTAATCTTGAGAAGTGCCTTAATAGTTGTAATAAGCAAAGTTGAACCGGATGTGCATTTTGAAAACAGATTTAATTAGTACTGTAAACTATGTTTAATCAAAAGATAGTTCTGTTTTACTTACGTTCTAAAGGAGTTGAAATAAAATTACGTTTGAACAGAATTTCAACAGCTTTCCACTTTCAAAGATAGAGAGGAGAAAAGGGGAGGTAACTCATTTATTTGCTTTACCTTAACATGAAAAAATTAAAAGCAATTGAACTACTGGCTCATTATTGTATCGTTAAATGGTCTCACTTGTATTTAAATGCCGCTTCTTTTTTTAATGACCTGCTATTACCTTATCTTACAAATCGTGTGCAATTTTTTTAGGCTGGCTGTGATAAATGGAGGTGTAGGGGAGGTAATTCATCATAATTGTTTCATACATTCAACTCGTTTATTCCACTAATATTTTCTTTCTCTCCCTTTATCTCTATTATTTCAAATGAATGCTTTTGCCAATCAATATTCATAGATCAACTTAGCTCTTTCCTACGGTTATTTGATACTTGACCCATCAAGCTGTATTCGATTCTTTCTCGAAAATACTAAATTATGTGATGTGCATTTAAATCATATTACTGTCAGTGGGAGGTCAGGTTTTGTGCACACTTTTTTCTGATGCCCCATCAAGCCAGATGTTAATTTGCCCTCATTTTGGGGGCTTGAAAAAAAACCCCAAAAACTTATGCAAATTACATCAGGCATTCTTAGAACTGTAGGAATTGAAATCTATCAAAACTATTCATGCATAATTTTTTTATTTGTCGGTGTACTGCAGCAAGTCAGTCCGCCCACCCTTCTTTGAGGTATGCAATGTCCTCCTTTTTGGAAATTTAGAAATGACCACCTCATAACTGGCTATTGAAGTGAGTGATCACTAAGGTGATGCTGTAAACCAAAAATAAATGCAGATCAAACAGTGGTTTTCTGATTGTAGTTGTGGATGAGTCTGAATCGATTAAACAGTGATCAGATTAACAGGATTAAAACAGTTTGAGTTTGTTGCTCCATAGACAAATCATTTCATTATATTCTATCAATTGGCATGATTTTAATGCTTGCATGAAAAATAAATTCACTTCCTTTCTATTCTCTCCTTTGTTTTAAGAAAGGGAATGATGGCCGAAGAACTATTTTTTTGAAGTTAAAAAGATGTAGGGAAAATAAAAATGTAAATAACTTTTGATCCAAAAATTGGTAAATGAATTTTCTTTTTCATCAACCTCATATTTAATTAGCGTTTACTTATAATGGTAAGTATGATTTATTCAATGAAAGCATAAAACTTGTATTCTAATGAGTTCATTTATCATGACACAGCAAATTCTAGTGATACAGAAAAAAAAATGAAATCAAAATCATGGTACATAAGCAGGTTTTTGTCTTTTCATATCCCACTGACTTTTCATGCCCAATGACTTCACTGCTTCTCTACAATTCAGCTTCTTAGCTTTGATCATTTTTGTCCTGATAAATAGAATATTTCCATAGAAAAGAAAAATTCATGATTAATTATGCTTTTTCTTTTACCTGAAACTCATTTTAGTAATTTTCGGCACTCAATCTGTTCATTATGTATTAGAAATAGAGAGAAAGATTGTCATTTATTAGGATCGATGCAGATGTTGCTGACAAATGAAGTATGGCTATTATATATATGGTTGACGTATATTTATTGAAATTTCCTTGACGCATGACAATGTATCAATAAGTCTGCAGCCTGAGACAGCTATCAGCCTCATGATGAAAATAGCACTTATTTTGCATAGCAAATATTTCATTTTTCAAATATTTTTCTTCCTTGTCAATGCACTCTATCTTGTGATGTCACATGGGTCAAACATTGTACTGAGAAAATTTCAAATCAAAATTCGGATTACAAACTTATTGATCCATACTCTTCATTTATGTATGTATGTATGTATGTATGTATGTATGTATCTCTCTATCGATCTATTTATCTATTTATCTATCTATCTCAGTCAATTCATTTCTATCTATCTATCTATCTATCTATCTATCTATCTATCTATCTATATTCATATCTATCTCTCTGACAAGCTAACTCAGCCTGTTCATACATATTGAGTTCCATGGTGATTTCAATATGAAGAAGACAAGTAGATAAAAACGATAGATAATTACTGTTCTCATCAAATTCTTGATCTTGCCATGGAAATTATCATTTCTCTTCATTTTCATATTCTTTCAGGTCTGACAATTTGAACAACACTGAAAATTTTCTTCTAGAGACAGCTGACACAACTGAAGCATCTGAAAAATTCCTGGACAATGGACAACTTCTCCTTGATTTTAGCCAGAATGATGTAGGCCACCAGATATTGACATCAGAAGTTGTCTGCCCAGAAACTGATTTATGTAGCAAAGATAATTTCTACTATCCGAATATAGCTATGGCTGAAACTCCAGGTAGCATTATTGCTTTAGAGCCAGTTGTACTTGGTGATGAGAATGATAGTGATGCACCTCTCCTGGGAAGTTCCTTGGACAGTCTGGAAACAGTTGGAGTGGAACCTTCAATTCCAATGGAGCAAAATAACACTTATGCCTTGTCTAACAAAACAGATGATTCCATGATTGATATGAGCAGAGATAAGATTAATGAGCACGAGTCCCAAGAGAACACGTTATATAATGGTTCTTATGTTGGAAGCACTGGTAGTGATATACCTCTGTTAGGTACATCTCCTGACAGTGAAAAAAGTTCTACAGAAGATATCAACTTTAATTCTGTTATTTGTACATCAAGTGAGCCTCTGGTTAACTCTCTCCCATCCAGTGACCCCAGTTATGGGTACCAACAATCCTCTATTGAAGAACCTTCAGGTACTTTCTACAACAACACGGGGCTTGATTTTGTCTCATCATATGCACATTCTGGTCCAGCGAGTGATACTCCTTTGGTCAATTTTGAAACTGCTGAGTCAAATAATATTGTTGATGAAAATGAGAACCCTATCTTTAATTATGTTGACTCCAGTGGGAATAATGAAGCCAGTACTTTCCAGCAGCTAAGTCAATTACCATCTGAACCAACTAACCCTCTCTTAGCATATTTGGATCCAACATTGGGTGAAACTCAACGAGACAATATTACTGCGTGTGAACCTCAAGATATCTTCCAGGAAGCAGAGCTCCGACAATTCCACGAAGCAGAACATGCTTCATGTAGCCTTGCTAATAACCAGATTAACGATGTCAGTGTTGCAAATTCAATACTGGTTTGTGCTGCTGACAGCAATACTAAGGATGCCTTGGGAACATCTTACTGCAATGACGACAGTGACTCTCCTCTTCTGGATTTAAGTGTTTCCCTTGAAGAAAAACTAGATATGAATCCTGCACTTGCAGACACACCTGCTGAGACCTTAGTCGCAAACATCCCAGTTGAAGAATTCCCAGTAGATCAGATTCTCGATAACCAGCCAACTAACTTTGAAAATGTGGACGAAACCAGTAGTGACATCATGAAAGTATTCAACAAACAGATCAGCACAGATAGCAGTGCTCCATTGATCATGGAAGAGCCAGTAAAACGAGATTTCTCTGACCTGGAAATTCCTCCAAACTACCGAGTAATTGAATACGAACCCTCGTTCAATATGAGCAAACCTTCACCTTTCCTTCATTTGTATGGCAGCTCAAAACTACTCTCAAGTCCTCACTGTGCCAGTCGGGAACATGTCAACCTGTCCGAGGCATGTATCCATATGCTTAATCACCTCAACAACAGCTACTCGAATATGTCTCTGATGCAGATCTCTTCACTTAAGGACATCAGAGATGTTCATCTTGAAAAGCTTGACAGTGAATCTGAAGAGGAAAAACCAGGCAAACATTGGAAGAATCTGTTTGCTTATAGCATTGGTTTCATGGTTATGTACATGGCCTTTGGCTCACTGCGTCATTTGCAGAGCAGTCTGAATTCTGAAGCTGGTGTTGGTCTGATGACCCTTTCCTGTCTGTTTGCCTTTTTTGTGATTGGATCCTTGTTTGCTTCCTATGTTGTCAAGAAACTAGAACCACGAATGGCAACCCTTGTGACTGTTCTTTTCCATTTTCTTTATGTAATCAGCAACTGCTATCCCAAAGTCTACATACTCATGCCTGTCTCTGCTCTGTTGGGTTTCTGGAATGCAGTATCTTGGGGTGCATCTGGGACCTATATCCAACGCTTGGCCTGCAATTATGCCATGAAGACTAACCAAAAGACAGAACATGTCTGCAGCAAATTCCACGGCATTTTCTATCTCATTATCTTCTTCTCGGAAGTGTTCGGTAATTTGATATCATCTGTAATTCTAGGAAGCAATTCATCTGTTGCTGCGTCAAGTTCTCCAAACGATACTATCTCTTTGCTTATGAATAAGACGACAAATCTGGGAAATTCTAGCAGCCAGTATGCTCACTGTGGAGTTTCCTTCAGCCATTCTGATGATGTTAACACCGAGACTGTTCAGGTAGATCAGCAAACAATCTATATCCTTGTTGCTGTGTTTGCTGGGATGGATATCCTGGCTTTCATAATCCTCTTTGTGTTTGTCGACCCACTGACTTTGTACTACAAATGCGAGACTGCAACTGATGTCAGAAGCTGTTGGCAGGTGTGGCAAGATGTCAAAGCTGTCATCGTCTTCATGACCGACTGGAGATTCATCATGCTCATCCCACTGTACATGTTTAGTGCCATTCACATCGGTTATATCAGTGCAGATATTACAAAGGTAAGTGAAATCCTTTCTTAACATAACTCTGAGGACACGTGCACTTAAAGAAAGATTAAACTATTGTACTGGAAAATATTCAGGAGTACAAAAAGTTATATTTTTTGTGTAAAATAAATGTTCTTTCTCATCATGAGACTTTCTTTTGTTGGTAAACAAGAAAACATACCTTGATGAGTATAGATATTGTCCAAATATTTGAGATTGAGTACTTCCAACCTGACTCCTGGCCATTATCAAGTACCCAGGCTGAAAAACTACAGTCATCGTTTTGAATTTTGAATTCTTGAGATCATAGCATAGACCACTACATGTATCTCGGACAAGGAATCTTCACTGAATCCTCAAAAGAAAAAAAAATCAAATGAAGAATCAACAGATCAGAGAGGTGTGGCGAGTCCTGGAGGTGGTCTATGTCCAAAGACTGAAGATAAAAGACTGATGATGATGATTATGATGTAATTATGATGATGATGATTACGATGATGATTACGATGATGATGATGATGATGATTTGTTCATAATGATAAGATGATCCATAAGATGACATACAAACAAAATTGTTCGGTAGGCTAAGTGTATCTCAAAGTCGTTGAATACTTTTGAAAGTTCCCAAACAGAAGAAGATCTTATTTAGTTTCTGATATCTTGATTTTAATCAGAAGTGCTTTTTTTTGTTTTTTTTTTTGCTATTAATTTTGTAAAGTATACAAATATTGTTCATGAGTATTTGACAAATATTGCAAATATGAATACAAACACGACTGAATTACATGCACTAAGATCCTAAAAATAAATGATGAAATAGTTATATGATAACATGATGAAATAGCACTGATTGGATTGAAAAAGGAAGTGGCACATGGATGCGAATACCTCTGGACTATATAAAAATTGACCAATAAAATACTCCTTTTCAGCTTTACAAAATTGAAATTTTTCATGACTATATATGTATATACATATATATATATATATATATATATATATATATATATATATATATATTACCACATCACTGAGTAGCTGATATTATAGAACATTTTTTAATTGTGTTGTCTTGCAGGCCTTTGTTACGTGTTTGCTTGGAATACACATGGTTGGATACATGATGATCTGCTATGGAATTTCTGATGCCTTCAGTTCTTACATCACCGGCTGGCTCAACCAAATAACTGGCAGAATGGTATTGATAAGTATAGGCAAGTAATTGAGGCGTTTGAACCTTTAAGGCTTTGTGAAATTGCTGATTTTTCGAATTTTCTTGAGAATTGCTGTTATTTGATTTTATTTGTATTTCTGTTTCCTTGTCGGCCATGTTTTGATATGGATATTGTTGAAAAAATCAGACCTCCCAATATCACTGGAAATATACCCTCATAATCAAGAGATACTGCTCTGTTTAAGAATATCAACACTTTTGGAAGATATAGATAAAACTAGATGTTCTTACTTGATGGCTTTAACTAGAGAATACTTACATTTATCTCATTGGTGAATTCATGTCGCATAGAAAGTAAGAACGTTTTGGAATTACAAACAGCAGAAATCAGAAACATTTGCAAAATTGAAGTTTTGATTTATATATAAATCATAAACCATTATCAAATATGGCAAATTATCAAATTTGATCTCAGATAAAGATATTAATCCCAACAGAATTATGGCAGCTGATTTTTTTGTCAAGTTTTTCTGCTACTAACAACCATATTCATGCCAGGATATAGCCTCATTTTGAATTTTTGTCCAAGATTATACATTTACATGTTATATTTACCCCCATTCTACCTTGTCCATCATTAGAATTCATGTAGTTATAACAATAAGCTTTGGTTTAGCTAGCATAGATTTGAAATTATTGCTCATAAATTTCTAAGTTAATTGTTTATGAATATATTGTAAGATCTATTAAGGTAGGATTTGGTCTCTTGAAAAAATTATTCAAGTATACTTCAAAGTTTAGTATTTATTTGATTTTCTGTAGCAATAATTTTAGGATATAAGTATAATAGATAATTCTAATGAATATAATATTCTCAAGGTATATGTTTTCTAAAATTCATCGTGAGATTTATGAATTGTATACATGTTTTTTGAAATCTTCAATAATTCAACCAAAAACTCCCTGCATTTCTGAAGATACCGCATTTTTTAGTGTATTACTTTTCAAGATACGAATCAATTAATTGTTATAATTTTGTTCAAGGCCACTGTTGAAAATATATCAGTTTGAATAAGAGGAAATACAGCAATTATAATGAGAAATATATAAATAGAGCCATTGAATTTTGCATTCCAATGAGATTTCATTGAATGTATCAAGATCGCTGCTTGCCGAATTCAAAAGATCCTAACTGAAATCTATTAATTTGAAACCAGCTTTTATCCATTATATATATTGGAGATCGAGAAAAGTAAAGTGGTGTAACAGGAGGTGAAGAGTGGCATAATGGTCACCAGCATGGAAAACGAACTCAGTGAACCAATTTCGAGTTTTGCCTAAGGCTACTTACATTCACTTTGCACTAATTCCCTAAGGAAAGACATGAATTTCCTTCCCTCACCAGCTATGGGTAAATAGCAGGGTAGACCAGGCCTCCAAGACTTGGATGGCAACCAGTCTAGAAGATGGACAAATCTGATTCTTAATCAGGAGTAGACTCTCTAAGACAGACTGGTGGTAATTTCTACCTCCTTTCTGCAATTCGACAGCTCAAGAGGCTACCAGTTTGATGCTTCCTTATACCACCAGAAAAACATTTTTGGAGCCTAAGAAAGATGGTTTGTTCTTGTGCGATGATTCTCCCACTTAAAAAAACATTTATGCACAGGTTGCTGTACAAATCTCCAGACAAGAGAACAGCTACAGATATCAGAACAATGGTCAGCCAACAACAACATCAGAGATTTGTCCGCGTTCCTTAACTAAAGGTTGTAGAATACAGAAGATTTAAAAAAAACATTATTTCAGTAGCAATGATTACTATCTATACATTTCAACCAGTTTTTGATATAAAGAATACATTTTTGATAATAAAATGGTCAGGTTTTAGATTCTGCATTAAGTTCTCACATGAAACTGCTTTTATATTTTTCATTCTAGAATTTTTTGAATAAAAAATTTCCAAATTGAGTTAAATATCACTAGATTATACATGATTAATCAAAAAGATTTCTCTAATTCAATTTGTGTCCATGTCTACTTTTGAGGTTTTAGGTTAGGGGGAATTAAAAATCTTAAATTATTAGAAAGGTATTGTCATAGGTCTTTTTTTCATTATCATATAATAATCCCATATTTCCTTTCACATTCTAAGCAAGCAGGTAAGTTGTGTGGTTCCAAGGGTTGTCCAAAAAAAAAATCCCCCCAAATTTTTTGGGCAGCCTGCATTGGTTATAAGGCCGAAAGAAAGAATTATACTAAACAGAAGCCCTCCTACTTCTGCTTTCAGTTACATAAACAGTTTAATAGAGGAATTGAAAGATGCTGATGATAGAAAAAATTAAAGGCTTGCACAGCAGATCAATTTTTCTAATCCTGATGAAGAAGATGGTGCTCTCACAAAGAAGATGGTGCTTTCACAATTGGCACCATTTGCCATGAGTAGAGCGGAGCAGAGGAAGAGCCATACTCTCACCTGTCTATCAAAGCCAGATTAGATGATCTTACCGAAACCAGGCTTTTAGCCAACCAAATGACAAGAATGGGTACCGGAGAAGGCAGGCCAGTTATTGGCTGAAAATTCCAACAGCTGCAGCAACAGAATTATTGAATGAAAGGTCACCTTCATCATCATTGCTCTGAAAATTGACAGCAGAGGACCAATAGAAGCATTCTGGTGTAGCATCAACATGGAAACTCACTCCTTCTGTTTCCCGAATCAACACTTTCTGAAAATAAAGTAAGATTTGCAGAGTCCTACGGTACGTATAACCAGTTTTTGTGTTGCCAAATGCTGCAGGATAGCTCAGGGACTACACCTGCTTTTTCTTACCATTACTTATCAAGACTAATGATTCTTTTTCCTTCCACAGAAACCAAGGTTACACTAGAAATTGTTTTTTTTTTTTTTCCGAAACTTCCACCCTAAAAGAGAATCTGGCTGATACAAGCAAAGGGCTTTTAGCTTGGAACTTCTGTTGGCATACATGATTTTTCTGGTCTCTCTGTTTGAAAAATATTTTGTTTCTTCTAATCTTTTTTCCTTGATAATTTTTTTTTTGTGGAACAAAATCCTGGTTCTTGTAATGCCTCGAAAAGTATGCATCATAAAATGCATGAACCTAGCTTTGAGTGTTTCAATGTTTAAGTGTACGTTGAAGGATGTATGTATAATTGTTTTGATGCTTGTGTGTATATATGCAGTTCATGAGCTTGCAACTTGTAGTTATTACACTATTCTGCACTACACAGTTAGTAATGGGACTAAACAGTGAAAACAATTGAGATTATGTTACTTTTCCTTCGTTTCACAAAAACAAAAATTTAGAAAAATGTGTCGGCAATTTTCACTTTTATCTCGTTCTATTTCACGTTGCATGAAAATACAGAAATAGATGCAGTAATTACTATTCTAGAATAAAATAAAAATCATCTATAAAATATTGGATTCTCATACATAGTTTTATCAATCTGCCAGATTTACATTTATTTTAAATCAGCACCAGTAATTCAACTATTCCATTACTTAATGCAATTTCTATAATAGTCACTCTACAGAACTAGAATACATCTGTTGCTAAAGGTATCATTGACATATATACACAGAGGTTAGCTTTAAAAGTCAACTATTTAATAGTCAAGATTTGTTCACTAATGCCATCTTGATAGTTTTTGTTTTTGAATAAAAATGGCTGACTATTTATTGCATGTAGCAGGTATCAGTCCTGTCACTATCTCAGTTGAGTATTATTTACTTTGATCAATATCAGAATAGGTGACTCTAGATAATTTGGTACAGGATTTCCATTAATTGGGAACAGAAGATCCAAAATCTAGTAACAGAGGTTAGAATGATCAGTGCTTATTGAATGTCAGACATTAGCCTCAAGTTACCCTGCACTGGATTATCTCCAATAAAATGAAATGACCACTATTGATGAAAAATCAATAAGGCTTTTATTCAATTCAAGTTATACATAGATATTGAAATGTTATAGATCAATTCAGTTCATACTCACTCAGCATATGAACTGATTCACTCTCTACCTGTGGAGGAATAATGCCTGAGTTTTTGTATTAACACTCATGTACAGACATCTAGTTGGGGTGGTGATTTGTGACCGCAAGCCCAGGTGTAATTCTAGGGTTGCCGTACATTCACATTTTCCTAGACATGTCCTCCATTTAGTTTTCAAAATCTTCATCCAGTCAGTCTTTTGAATATTTGGTTTCTAAACATCATCAGTTTATCAGTCATAGAATTTTCCAGTAACTCACGTAAACAGATTAAGTAGATGAAAAGTTTTTATTTAAAATCAATGTTTTTCTGTCAAATCTTCTTTTATCTAAAATGATGGCATTCTTTCAAGTGATGACGAAGGTAGATATGATGATGAAGGTAGGAACATGTAACAAATTCAAGTAAAACATTTAGCATCTCTTACCATATTGCAAAAGTTTTATAATAATTATGATTATTATGTTTAAAGTTTTGGTGTAAATCTTCCATAGTGTATAAAGGAAATACTCAGTTGACATTGTGATGGATAAAATGGTTTGGGTAGGTTTGATGTTGATGAAAGTTTTTTTCTATCCGTGGAGAACGATGATTACAGAAAAGAGGTGTTATATAAACGAGTATAACAACCAGTGAATTAGATCGAATAGCAAGAAATTTATTAATATCACATCATGTATACATTTCATTCTTTTTTTTTCTTCACTAGATATTTTGGGCTTATGTCAGTGAATAACACTGGGAACAATTTAAAAAAAAAACAAGGTTTTCATAATACACTAAAATATTTTGTTATTCTTATCCATTTTTAGGGTACATACTGTTTGTTATCACCTGAACTCTAAAAAAATCAATACAGAAAATAAAATTTATAGGATTATGGAAGGGAGGTAACTCAAGAATGACTTCCTGCCCATTTAGAGTGTCACCCATTACTAACTGACGTTATCGGCGATTTTTAGAAGCTTTATTGTCCTTTGTGTCTACTAACATAAACAAAGAAAAAGAAGAATGAAACAAGAACAAAATAGAAAAACAATTTTGTTTTTGTCTTTTCTTTTTTTTGTTTACTGCATACCTGGCAAACATAAATGCTGACATGATGGTGTACACACGTATAGGCCAAGACTTTTAAGACTGATCTATGTTCAAGTTAAGTTTCAAATGAAGTTCTTGGATAGATAGATAAATGAAGTTTAATATTTCATCATATATATATATATATATATATATATATATATATATATATATATATATGTATGTGTACAAATTCTTTACACTTTATTTTCACATGCACACACGCGTGCACACACACACACACACACACATACACACACATTTTTACTTATATTCCTACTCAAAAATTTCAATCAAGCTTTTTATATTTATAACGTGCCAAATGACTCCTATTCCTTTAAGAAATGTGATAAAGGAGAAGCATTTAGCACGGCAACCTGATGATCTGCTTGATCATTGATTAAAGTCTCATCTTGACTTGCAAGGAATTTTACCATGAAGAAAAAAACCAAAAACTATTCACCTGCACTCCTAGTTTCTTCCGTTTTCTTCAAAGTAGTTCCTTGTCTGATGTTTCCACATCAGCTCACAAAGGGAATTGCTCACAAAAGCTAGTGGCAAAACCCCATTTCGTATTTGGTCCACATGTGCTATTCAAAGCACATTGTATCATACATTCATAGAGTCATATTTTATATAATTAAATTCCATACATACAGTAATAAATGAACACAATCTACTCATTATTATTATCATTATTATTATCATTATTATTATCATTATTATTATCATTATTATTTTCCATACATGTTTGTATCTATGGTTGCATATGTATGCAGTATGCATTTCCAATCGTTCAGTTATATTTATATTCTCTATTCAAATGATTATTAGTGATAAGAATTGCACATCAGTTGATGATTTTTTCCATTGTTGAGAGTTAACTATATTTATATGTACATATTCATATATATACATATATATATATATATATATACCTATTTCTAGTATTTCTAACATCTATGATATGACTGGTTCTTATTCCTTTAATTTGTTTACAAATTGTGTCTGAAGTTATCAAAAGCCTCCAGATTATCTTTTTCATTCAGTATTGGTTAACAACCTTTTTTCTTTTTTTTTTCCTTTTCTTTTCCATTTTTTTTCCATTTTTTTAATGATTTTTTCATGTCATGTCGGAGTTTCAATACGTGTATGTATAAATGCAGAAAACTTTTCTTTGTCTCTCTGATTTTGTTTGCGTAAGATTAGGGATAAAATTACCCTATCAAAAAACAATTATATGTTATATGTTTATTAAAAACCTTTATGATTTTGTATTGAAATCATCCCTGTCTGCTCTTGGTATGACATTTCGAAAATATATAATAATTTTTTAGTCTATGCTGTAGGATTGTATATTTTTGTATTTTCTTCCACTCTCTCTCTCTCCTTTCTCTCTGTTTTGAAATTTAGTAATCTTTCTGTGCTTAAAGAGACATGTCATGTTTTTATACGATGGAATTTTCTCAAATGGTTATGGTGATGACTTTTGTTTGAGAATAATCTCTTTTGACGAAAAATGTATTATTGCTATTATTTTCATATGATATTATTAGGCTTGTTATCATCCTTTATATATGTATTATCTCTTGTATTATATGATATGATATGTTTGCTTTGTGTTATGATGATTTCCTTTCTCTTTTTCCATCATATTTTTTATTATGAATTTTGTTACAAATTTACAGGAAATAAAACATATTTCTCACAGATTAGAGCATTGGTTAAAAAAAAAAGCACAAAAAATTAATTTCATGCTCTTTTATGTGATCTTGTGATATAAATGAAATGTGTGACTTATTTATATGGTTTTGAATGTTATGAACGATTTGCATAATGGGTTTTCCAGCTACTGACTAATGTATAAATTTGTCAAGTTGCCACTAATGGCGAGACTTTAAATTCAATTGTTACTCAAGATTAAAAAACCCTGTTTTATTCAATGAAATATATTCATGAAGATACAAATACTTTATGGAATTATTCATTTTGATATATGCTGTTACGATTGGAACATTATAAAAATGCGTAAAATTGATAGATATTTTGAAACAAATGTGCAGTGATGAAATTTACATCTACCACATCTACCGCAACAATTGTAGACAGAATTTACATGGATGTAAATATCTTTTATTTGTAACACATCGTTTTACAAGTTTTTTGATTTATTTGGCTGATAGCTTAACCTTTGTCAGGTACAACTATGTATGAATATTAATTGTAAGAGTCTGAATAATATGCATACAGAATTGAGAAAGTATTCTAAAATATTCATACCTTTGTTATTAATTATCAACAAATACTCCTGCTCAGATATTTCCAACAGCATCTTGAACTTTTCTTATATATTGGATTTTTCAAAAAGACACTATTACCACTACATTATGATTTGTATTCAGCTCTTGATAGATTTTCAGCTTCATAAAATATAATTCATACCATTGTATATAAATAAATAATGGTTATATATTTAAAAATAGAATAACAAAATTGATTTTAGCCAAACAAGAAACAATAAATAATAACCGAGGCACTTCAAAATGGCTACCAAATGTATTGTCATATGCTGATTTTCAAACCAATGACTCTAGAGAATGAGGGAACCATATAGATGATGAAAGTGCAAATGAAGAGAGAAATTAACAAATAATTTTAGTCTTTGCATTTTGAATAGGTTTGTACGATCTTTAATGCTTGTGTATGAATTTTAGAATATGTGTATGCGTGTAACTGAAAACACCAATAAGTTATCCATCTTTTTTTTTTTTAATGCTTTTTTTATATCCTTGCATAAATGTTCAAATGAATGTGAGGTTATCATCATTATATCATTATTTTTTTATATGAATTTTCATATCCTTGCATAAATCTTCAAATGAATGTTGGGATATCCATCTTTTTTTTCATGTGCATTTTAATATCATTGCATAAATGTTCAAATGAATGTAAGTATTGAAGAATGTATTATCATGTTTATAAGTATGTATATGCAATGGGAATCATTTTTTATCATCACTTTGTATAATTGAAATCATATTATGATGAGCAGGTGAGGCTTCATTATTTTTTTTATCATTATTTCTACCATTCTTGTTTTACATTTCAGTTCATATTTAAATTTTCATATTGATTTTTTTCATATTTGTTTTACTTCATATTTTTCTTAGTTATAGGTTTTCTTGTTATTTCATTTTCAGATGAATGCTATGTACATAAAAATAACTGTTAAGGTCAGGCTTAATGTAAATGCAAAGATTCATATCTTTAATTTGATATGAGTGCATATATATATATATATATATATATATATATATATATATATATATATATAAAATATATGTATATAAATATTTATATATATATATATATATATATTATATACACAAAAATGCATAGACGTACACGCATAAATATATATATATATATATATAAATATGTATACATACACATGCTTGAGCTACTACATTCATATATGTCTGTGTACATGTATGTTTTTATAAAAGATAAGAAAACAGATTATATATATATATATATATATATATATATATATATATATATATATATATATATATATATATATATTTATATGCATACACATGTGCATACCCATACATATATGAATAGAAAAATCATATATGTATATAAAATTTTTTAGAGTGGATGTGTGAGTGCTTGTGCATAAAATAATTTGGCCAGGCAGTAATAACTGAGAAAAGTTGTTACACCTATTGTCATCCTTGGCACTGGCCTGCATAAAAAGCTAGGAGAAGTCATTCATCAAGACTCTTATTCATCTTAAATATACTATTCGAATTCTTGTAGTCATTCATTTATGTATATGAATTATAGAATCATTTTGAATATGTTATCAGTTTTTGAAATGAATTCATCCATGTTTTGCTTATTGTTGTGCATGCTTTGCTATCTTTTCTTGTATAAACAGCAGCTTTCTCTCCCTTAAATAAAGAAAGTATTTCTAATAAAAATTACGGCAAATGCTAATCCTGATTTCATATGCAAATCATCGTTCATATTGGGAGGCTTTGCAATTTTTTGGCAACTGATCTTCATAGATGTAATCTTTCCCCGTACTTGCTATTATCTAATTTGACTCTAGTCAATCAAATCTTGATTTTCACGCTATAATTAAAAGGACTGAGGAGGAAGAACTTGAAATATATTAATATGAGCTTAATGAAGATAAAGTATTTTTTAGTTAGAATCATTAAATAATAATAATAACTATTTATAGATATATATACTATTTGATCTGGCATGAAGGTTTTCGGGGGAGACTGAACTCATTACAGCTAGCTTGTTAACTACTACACCATGTCAAACTGAAAAAATGGTATTTAGACCAATTGAAAGAAAAAATTATGAATCTAGGTGTAATAGATTGGAGTATTTAAGTATAAAAAGTTGGCGTGAGTACAATTTTTTAATGCAAGGTGTCCCTTATTAAATAATATTATTTATATTAATAGATATTATGTAACTGGATTCAAATACTAATTGGTGATGCCTAAAATTGAAAGAATTATCTTTGGATTGATTACTGTAATGAGTAATTAGAAAAAAAAAATGTTGACGTTTAAAACATGAAGATTACTTATGAAAGAAAATTTCAAATCTCTTTAAGGAAAGATATAATTCTATAGTAAATTTGTCTAGAAGTAAAGGCTAAATTAAGTGAAATTCCAATCATTTTGATAGCATAGTCAAGCTCATTTCATTCATAATTCCTAAGGCCTTTTGCTAAGGTCCTTAGAGGGTAAAATACAATTAAAACCAAGAATTATCATTTTAATGTGGTTGCTATTTTCTCTCCAATTATTTGAATCGTTTGCAGAATGAAATCAAGGAGATAAACATTTGTCGTATAACATCTAAGCCCGTGCTGATATGGATGCCTAGACACATGGAGACACCCTTCCCTTTAGCCGACACCTCTCCAGTAGCATCAAGTGGCAGTGGTGACGGCAAGAGTAGCAGCAGCAACAGTGCAGTGATACCCACCTCCTCCCAGAGCAGCCCTATTGTTTCACACCAACTCCAGAAAGACATCGACAGAGGTGTTGAGCTGGAGAAATGTAATCTAGTTATACTTATGTAAATCTCATGTATTCTTAGACGATGATATATTGAATAGTTATGAGTTTTGTACCTGGATTGGCTCAATAAATTTGAACAAAAAAATCTCCCGATATTTTGTGACTGACATATGTATGTATATATTTCCAATATTCAAGTATATATAATTCATATTCAGAGATGTGAATATTATAGTATAGATAGATCTAGAAGTGATAAGATTACAATCGGCTCGTTATAAGAATTGATTATTGCATTTATTGCCCATATTATCATAATATGATATTAGCTGAAAGATTATTTGGCTCAAACAGAAATACTTACAAATAGTTGAATTGGCTAGAAGCAGTTTATTGAAGGTTACAAAAAGTTCTCCAATGATGACAAGTTCTATCTTTGTGGGGTCTTGTTCTCAAGAGTCATGAAAAGCAAGAGTGCAATAATCTTGATTTCGGATGATTGATAGAGTAATAAACAGACAGGAAAAAAATGAAATAGGTTTCTATGTATGGATGGACCTATAAACAGGGCAAAAAGAATGTAATGCAAGTTATCTTGAAATAACTTCAAATCCAATTCAGTGAATCCTTTTTGATTGGAAAAAAATTCTGCATAGCTTCAATCCTTTTCTTTGTGACGGATCTGTTAATATTTCCTTTAAAAGGAATTGGTTCTTCCTTTGGTGTTTTGAATCAATATTGATGAAATGGAAGTGCACAATGAGTATGCTTTTGAAAATACATGCAATTCATATAAACGTGTGGCCCTTCTGAAAATTCTTCAGTTGGCTATCATGTATTTTTGTTGAGATCCAAAGAGAGGTGAGCATGGATTCCTTAATTTAAGACAGAAATCACAGAACTAGCATGACTCTTGATTTTAAAAGGGTGAACATCATGAAATCTTGTTGATTCTTTATTTCTACTCTGATGAAGATAACTGAATCACAGTTCTGGTATTCATCAAACAATGAGACTCTTATGTGTTTATTCCTCACAAGCAGAACTTTGTCTAGACATTATTTCTTTTTTTTTTTTTGATTAGGGATAATGAACAGAAATATGTAGCATTTCTGGGTTAAAATCGATTTTATTAGAAAAACATACTTGGTGTGATTCGAAATGGCTTTATCCCATTCAAAAGCTCAGGAGAGAGGATGGATTTAAAAATATATTTATATGTATCAATTATTCAATTTCTTAGATTTCTTTGGATGAAATTCTTCATTGTTGGTTGCTTTCATCATATTGTTTCAATTGATTTGATCTTCCATGTATGATACTGGAAAATAAAGAATGTATTCTAAAATTGAACTCACAAAAACTTCATTGAATACTACTGATATTTTCTTCATAAATAGTGTTGCTCGTCAGAAATAATACTATAATATAGTATAATATAGTATAGTATAGTATATATATATGTATATACATATATATATTTCTTAATATATATAGTAATTACGAAGTACTTGAAAAATTTACTTTTGGATTGCCAATCACTAGAAATGTTTATTGTTAAAATAAATAGTTATGTAGTATATATTACTGCTTGAGTACATAGTTATGCTACTACTACTGCTCCTACTACTACTATTACTTCTACTACTACCACAACTATTGCCACTACTACTATAGCAATAATAATAATATTATTTTCGTAATTAGTTGTTGATATTCATATTGTTTTGTCAATATATGTTAAGTGTGCTAAGTATATTACAAAGCCTATTCTTGCTTCAACAACGGTAATAGCACTTGTATATCTGACATAGATATCTAGGCATTATGTGTGTAATTGTATTTATACTGACTGCAGGCCAATTCGAATTAGTTCGGGAGATCGACTATTCGAAACAATAAAAAAGCAAATGGGAATGTGAATCCAAATGAATTAATAAGAAATGATGGTTATACATATTATGAGAAAGAAAGGATGCCCCGCTCGGTCACTTCTTTTGAAAAACCTTTTGGTTCTCTCATTGTATTGTGAAACAATTTGTCAGCTTTTATGTCACTGCATATCTTTTCATGTTTCTTTGTATATTACAGGAATATTGTTTTACCTCTATTTTTTCAATGTAGTTTTTTTTCCATGTTTGCTTGATTGTTTTTCATCATCTGTATGAAACAAATGGGGATTATGTAATACCTATGCAAATAAAAAATGTTGACCAATGAATTGACCGAAACAATATGATGAGATTTCCTCAACTTCGTAGAAGGATAATTATTTAGATTTCAGACTCATTCCAAAGTGAATTTGAGGTCTACAGCATTTTGAACATTTTAGATTTTAACACAGGCTCAGCCATCTCACAATCTAATATTGACATATTATGAAGCTAGAAGAGGATATTTGCCCAAGCCTTTCACTAACAATTAAATGGAGCCTCTATTGAAATCAATATAATTTTATTAATTTTTTATCTTTAATTTTTAAGAGGTAGAGAGGAACCTAATGGTTGTACTAGACTGAGGTAAGCTTAGACATTAACTATCCTACAATGTGAAAGAGGGTTAATTCAAGTTACCAGAATTATCTCCCTTGATATCTGCCTGATGATATCCACAATTACTTATTGTTTGAATCATGATCATTATGTTCTTTCTGTGAATATAATCTAGGAAAGAAAAATCTTCTACATATATTGACTGAAATCTTGTGGATTTCAATTTCTCTTTGGAATGAGCAAATAATCAAGATAATTATTTTCGAAAACCAAAACACCCACACACACACGCACACACAACTTTTAGGTCAATTGTTATTTCAGGATTTATATTTTATCTTGAAACATTATCATGCCAACCTTTTAAATGTGTGCTTTTTTTCCTTTATGAACGAATATCCTACTTTTTTAAAGAAACCGCTCTCCTTTTTAAAATAATGCTTTGTTATTAGTAATTTTAGATTGATTTTTCTTCCAACTTCTGCTTTGTATTGTAATATTCAGGTCATTTTTACATTCTACTACCATCAAATAAACAGCATTGATTAGAAATGAAGAAGTATCCCCCAATGAGATTCGAAGAGTAATCTTTTATCTTCGGGAACCTGCCTGACATGGACAGTACCTTATTGATTAGGCCTGACAAAAAATTACTTGTAATTATCTCATTCACGCTCCTGTTTCCAGTCAATGTGCTTACCTAATGGTTGCAGAATGTGAAAACCACCTGATTATTGCAATAAAAAGCAATCAGAAATATGATGAAAGAAAAACTGTTCAAGAATTAATCGTGACAAGGCTCCATCAAAGAAATTTGGACAACTTGAAACTACTGCTTTGATGTTTCATGCTTTTTGTATTGCTCTGTTAATCCTTTTGAATATCACTTCTAAAATGTGTTGTATGATTTTTTGTACTTGCTCTGGAAACTGGTGCTTATGCTACTAGAGAAGAAAATTATTTTCTTTCATGTAAATGTACAACATTATCAACTCCAGTGCTTCACACATTTTAAAAGCATAGTTTACTGACAAGAATTTCTGATTAGAGACTATCTGAACAAGTTTTAGATATAGAGTCCTGAGGGACCCATATCTCTCTACTCAACATGTTTTTCAGATATTTATATTTTTTCTAAGTCCTTTTCTAAGTCCTTCCTTGGTCTGTGTTTGCAAATCTAAAAATTACTTGTTATTTATCATGAAAACTGTACAAGAAGATTATTCTGAAGATAGATATTAAGCTTGCTGTTTTATACAATCCATGATATCACAGTTAGGGAGGGAGGAATTCAACAATGGTCACCATTGTATTTTAGTGTCAAATGCATTTGCACCTGGAATATGTAGGCAAGGCTTCAGCTTTCCTTACTGCTACCAACTGATTTTACCACAAGTTTAGGCACTAAATCTGTATACTGTATATTGAAAAGAAAGTAATTGTCAGTGGTCAAGAATTGATGAAATCATTACTGACAGGCTGTTGAGCTTTACAATCTTCAAAATCTTTCATTGGAATTAATTGGCATCTCATGAAAGTAGTCTGTCCAAATGAAGTTAAGCATTACACATAGTTTTCAATCAAATATTTTTCCATTTAAAGTAGGAGCTGAATTTATGTAAAGCCAAAGTCACCAATTTCCATCCAAAGCAGAAAATCCTGTTTTGTATTTCAACTAACAACCTTCACAATAAACACAATCTGCTTTGCAAAACTGATTCTGTTTGATTTGCCTGTTAACCTATATTTTTATATTTTCTCAGCTTGGGCTGAACGATATGACAGACTTTAGCATGAACTATTTTTCAAAAGTCTCTCTATGAAAATAAGAGTTAAGTACTGATACCTAAAGGAGAATCTGGGATGGGCTGGTCAGGATTGGAAGACCATTCGACATCTTCAAATTTCTGTTGGAAGTTGCCATGGATAGTTGTTTAGTTGCATTTAGTTGGCTTATAAAAATATTTATTTCTATTCCAGAGATTGAGCTTGAGTAGAGAAAAGTTTTTTTGAAGAATATTCAATTTTTTTGTAATTTCTGACTTTTCAAATTCTAGATATTAAAAAATTCTGAAAATTAAGGAAGTAATGAAAAACAAAACCTTAGTCTATATTTTGATCGTTACAATTTTATCAAATTATCCGTCAAAATTAAGCTATATACTTTTTATCATTTTTTGGTGTGCAGCAAATTGGTCTTATTATCTTTTTGCTAACATTCTTAGAGTTTTTGAAGGCTGGAATTACTCAATTCAGAATTACTGGTCTTTGGTTTTAGAGAGAGAAACCACATATATATCTATTTTTTCCACATTAATTTGCACAGATGCAAATTGATATCATAAGTCATATTTTTAGGAAGAAAGACAAACTTGTTCAAATTTTGAAATGAGAAGAAAGAAATTCTCACATAATTTCAATTATCAAATCATAAACATGGTCGTAAGTCTTGAAGGAGTTACTGACAAATAACAATGTACTTTGAAATATTTCAAAATGAAATGCATTATAAGAATAGCCCATCTTAGGAAAGGCACTAATATTTTTCACTTTTAGAAAAAAAAGAACATGAAATATGTTCTTATTATACACATCAGTAATAATAACAACTGCAGATCTTGGAAAGGTTAATATTTCTAAAATTGTTATACTTTCCATCGTTATGTTAGTTTTGTATAATAATTGTTGGTCACACAATTTTGTATTTACTTTTGTCAACCCCGTTGCATTATGTACTATTTATCGACTATTTGTTTATCAATTCATACCCAGCTTGTGGTATTGTTTATTTTTAGAACTTACCATCCACAGGATGTAAATTATTGTGAAATGTTGACATTTAAATGTTGGACGGACATTTTTATCAAGGATGGATTACTAAACAATTGATTTTTTATCGTTTATTAATGAATGAAACCTATTTTATTTTTCATTCTCATCAATAGCTGATATTGGTTCTGTTGGATTTATATCTCAATTTTTGGTGCCAATTTAATAGATATGTTTCAGATTTGTAGATCATTGGCCACCTTCAGGTGGCATGTGAGGTTTTAACCAAACGAAGAAAGACAAATGTAAAAAAGTATTTGTGAAAGATTTAGTGGACAAGAACAAGCAACATATGTAGAAAATTATATTAAAAATACGGTAGGGGATTAAAGATGATAATGTATTTTTAAGTTTTTTGCTTAGGATTTGTTTTATAGCCTCATCATTTTCCATTGTACAGTTTTTTTTTAATGTGAATTGATCAACTTTTACTGTTATCGAATTAGAATTTCATAAAGAGTACTGTAATATTCGAAATAGATCTAGCATTTAAGAAATAATTACCCTTTTGCCTAATGAAATCAACAGTTTTCATAGACAAGACATCAATGAAAATGAACCTCTCATAAAATCATTATATATTCTTTCAAGCTAATTCTTGAAGATATATTTCAATTGTTTTTTAACAAATGTTCATACTTGGATTGTGGAAGTAGACCATTTTGTTTGATGTATGCTGTTAAATGATAAAGAGTTTATTTTAATGTTGCTTCAGTGTTCATGGAAATTAATTAATTCTAAAAAAATGAGGATTTAGATCTTAGTAGTCAAAAATAAATCCGAAGTAAATCTTCATCTATGTAGAAAAGAATAGAAAGGATGAAATAGTCTTTATTAAAAAAATCGAGATGGGGACAATTTTTTGAAAAAACTCTTTAAAATTCTGAAAAATGATTAAACTTATCCACTGATGTATTTGATAAGAAAGGAAATAAACAAAAAAACCTCCCAAAACAAACAAAACCAAAAGACCTTGTTGCATGTGTATCGTAAAATTCACTTTTTTTTTTTCCTAGTGACTTATCTCCCCTTCACATTTTTTTCACAACTCGACTAACCAGCTCGAGTGAAATTTGTTGTTGTAGTTATTATTCATTGCTCTTGTAGATGTGCATTAGTTTGCATGACAGCTTTAGTGAATGAAAAATGGGAAAAATGAATGAATGAAAGAAAGGAGAAAAAGAAAATGTATGAAGCAAAAGAATGAGAAAATTTGGAAGTTTTATTTTTCGTTATCGTTTGTGAATGTATATTTGAATAGGCATGAGTTTTGTTACAAAAACCTGAACCAGGATGGAGTTCCTCTTCTTGCAGGAACAAGATTTTTAAAAAGAATTTTTTCAAAAACATTTTTGTTTACGTATTCCCTTTTTTTTCTCTCTCTTGCCAATCAGAAGTTCACTCGCTAACCTTTCTGCTTGTACCTGTCGGAACATTCTGCTCGCATAATGTATTCATAGAAGTTTTTCTTTTCTATTTCTTCTAGGATCCTTATTATTTCAGCTGATCATCCTGTTTCTGTTGCTATGGCAACCAGACCCCTCCTCTCTTGTTCCGTTTATCCTCATATTTGCGATTTGGGGTTTGTCAGATGGTTTCTACGCATCCCAGTTATGCTGTAAGTATCAAGTTTGATTATACAGTATTTTTTCTCCTTATCAGAGTATTATGAACTGCTATTATTAATTTTTAACCACTATTTACCATCAAATATTTTATTTGTTTCTAAGGTTGAGATTTGTTTTACCAGTAAAATAGCAAAAAGAACTACCAAAAATTTTGTTTTCCAAAGAAGTTTTTTGTGCTTTAACTCAGTAAGACATTTGTTCCCTTTTAAGAAGTGTCAATTTTGAAAGAAGTAAAAAAAGATTCAAATTCTGGGGTGGGATGGGGGTATAACTACTATATTGCTGAATAAGACAAATCTTTTTTTGATTTGTTGTGTTGTGAATGAAAAAATACATTGAAAAATTCATTTTTCAATGGGTTGACAATAATTTGAACTTAGTTTTTCTCCCTGGGCTATGCTGGGTATTCCTGTCGATATATACCATATTTCCTTATGTTTAATGTGCTACCATAGATAATCTGCAGACCCCAATCAAACCTTAATTTTAAATGAAAAATGTATGATCCATGTATACTCAGTACCTTTCTCTTTTAACTGGTTGGCATCTCCAAAATCTTTGCTCTGAGTCCAAAAATGTGAATTTTAACCCAAGCTGTGCTAAATAGTAAATATAAATTCATCCTCAAATGTATGCTAGTTATGAATTATTGTGTGTAGCAAAGTAGTATTACTAAGGAATATGACTTGAATAGTCATTGTCAGCAGTGTAACTGACTACAGCAAGGAGTAGGGAAGGGAGAAGTCAACAAATTAGTTTAGTGGTTCCTTTGAAACTTTCTATAAATGAAATATTCTGGCTGACCCTTATTTCCAGCCCTTACTTTTCAGACTATAATCAATGAACTGCAATAATAAACAATCTTGACCTTTGAAAATAATGTTTATTTTAAATCAATTATATCTGATAGAATTCAAATATAAAGTCCATGTTTTTAATCAGCTGTGTGATGGATGACATCAATTCTCACTCACAACATTCACAAAGTCAGGTTCAGAGGAACACTGCCGCAGACACTTGTGGGTTATTTGTTGGAACCCCAGTGTTCCAAGGACCCCATTTCCAAAACCACCGAGTATTTGAAAAAAAGAAAAAGAAATAATTTTACTTAATCCCCATTTTTAAAACCTTTATTATCTTAATTACCTGAAAAAAATATGATTGAAAGAGAGTCTTCATTGTAAATTACTGCCACAATTGCCATCTGGCATGTATGTTTTCAATTTGAATTCAAGAGATATATTTACTTATGCACAATTCCCCATCCACTAGAGTACTCCATTCCAAAGTTACAAAGATAGATAAATGTTTTCTATGTTGCTGATATTTTTTCCTCTTATTTCAGCATTGACTGGAGTAATGTTTGCTGACACATGTGAAGAAGCATTTTCTGCTTATCGTATGATGCAAGGAGTGGGCCTGACTGTGGCCTACAGCTATGCACCTGTCCTACCTCTCGATATCAAACTGTACATGCTTAGTGGGTTGGGCATTATTGCCTGGGTGCTCTACATGACAATGGAATACCTTGACAAACGTTCGGAACGAATCAAAAAACTGGTGGTTGAATATCAACAGACAACTGTTTGAAAATATCCTCTCCTTTTTGGTGATCTATCATTTTTGCCCTTCAGTAGGGATCTGGCTCTGTTAACGAATTTTTCTGTGATGACTGATCAGAAGGACTGCATACTTGAGTAGTAATTTTCTCAACTTAGCTTAGTGTGGCATGGGACCCCAGTGGTGGGATACCCAATGAGGATTGAGTTCGTTGCAATAGGGAATCGGTCTGCGAGATGAGCTTGCTAACCATTGTTCTACAGTGGGTGTCCTAAATGTGTACTTGTAATGAAACTTGGTAATGAAAAGTAACTATTTCAATACCTACTGCCCTAGGCATGTGTATTACAAGAACCATCCGCGATGTTTTGGGGAGGTGCACACATGGTATCAACTACCTGCCCGTCCAATCTTTGATTACACTTTGTAAGGTAACACAGAACTATAATTAATATTTAATAAATACAGAAGGAACAGCTTTGTGGCTGAGGTAGTTGCATACTCTCCACAGGTGACAAAAATTGGCGTTTGAGCCCAGTTAAAATCTAGGATTTGAATGCTGATTCAAAGGCAGGTTGGCAGGCCCTCCCAACTAGAAAGATTGGTGCAACACAATCTTCCTACCTGATATTCCTTTACATTCTACCTCCAGCCAGATTGAGCTAAGCTTGTGAATATGAAATTTCAAAAAATTACTCTGGTTATGCAATCCAATACAGCATCAGGAACAATTTTGAAGACTAGAAACTAAATCTGTCCATTTTGAGAGCTAAGGTTATCAATAAGACAGTAGTCTGTGCCGCCTATGTTAGGCACCTCCAGTGGTCAAGTTCGGACTGATCAACAGGAAGATGACATTCCAGCTGTGGCCGCTCTGTCGAGAACAGCATTGACACCATCCCACTAGTCAGTCTTGTACATTTTGAAGCCACATCACCCACGTGATATAAATATCAACCATATTTGTAAATTTTCATCCTGATCATTTTCATCGCAACTAAAGTCTTTCAACCATTTGGTCAAAGAACTCATTTTGCTTCATCAAAATGAACTTTATGTTGTCTTGTGTTTTTTCCCTTTTCTAAACTTGAATAAAGAGACACTTGAAATTTCCATCTGTGAAGAAGAAAGAAGAAAAAAAATAAGGGGTAAAATTTATGAGAGAAGAAAACTAGAACTAAAACGGAATAAAATTACTCTCTTTCACAACCAACAACCAATGCTTCTCTCTCTCTCTCTCTCTCTTTTTCTATCTATGTTTATTGCTGTGTAGTTTGTCTTGTAGGTACCTTTATATATATATATATATATATATATATATATATAAATATAAAGAGAGAGAGAGAGAGAGAGAGTCTCATACATATATACATGAGTTGGTTCATACAGGAGAAGTAGCTACATATATATTACTTCTTCATTAAAATAAAACAGAAAATATAAAATCACCCGAGTGTTTAAGATCCTAATTGTAAATATTTCTTAAAACTATTCCAGCACCAAAAAATACTATTTATTTAAATTTTGCCATTTTTCAACACATTTCATTTAGAAATTTTTTTTTTCCCATACTGATTGTCAGAACTAAAACAATTGCAATTTTTTTTTCATTAAATAACAAATTTTCATTTCATAAAAACAAGAAAAAAATCACTTTGCATTATGTTCCATGGGCAAGATTTTCAACGAAGGAAAAAATATACAAAAAAACAAACAAAAATATACACAAACTGAATCTTATAGATTCTCACATTATCAGTTTTCCATGAAAATTCTTTTTTACAAAATCTACCCAATGAAAGTTTACTTCGAATTTTCAAGCTGGGTGTATTATTTTATCTTCTGCCATTTTCTGACCAATTTTGTCAACCTACCACTCCTCCTCATCTATCTACCCCCTCTTCTCCTTTCTTCTTCTTTTTTTCTTCCTTTTCTTTGTCTTCTACTCCTCCTCCATCTCCCTCTTCCTCTTCTTCTTCCTCTACCTCTTCGTCCTCCATTTTGTTCCAGCTACTATAAAAAGAGCCCTTACTCTCTTTTAATTCTTTCTCGTCCTCTTATTGATTTTGATCTTCTTCACAGAATAATTGGAGATTGTTTTATTTTTATTTTTTTTCAAAAACACCAAAACAACATATTATGTATCAGTTTTAATGATCCAACATTTTGCCTTGTTTTAGGCAGTGAAAATATGATTTTATGTTTTTAAATAAAAACACCATGAAACATTCTACAAACTGTCTCAATTCTCATTTGTTGTTTTGTGCTTGTATTGGTTTATATTTGAAAAAAATTATGAAGAAGTTTGCTCATTTGAAAGATGTTTTTAAATGTGATCATGTGGCCACTAATAAGCCAAACCATTTTAACTTAAGTCTGTATATTAAGCTTATTTTTTTAAAAGATCGGACGGACTTTTTTGTGTTGTGTTTTAAATCATGCTTCACAATAATTTGAGCCTATGCCATCATCATGATGGCTTGGCTTCACAAACAAAGATTTAGGAAGGTATTCCATGCCCATTGCAGTTCCACCATATCTGGTTCCATGCTGCTATCTCTTTTCTGCTTTTGCTCTGTGGTTTGCTTCAGATAGAAAGGTTGCTTTAGAGATCTCATATCTCCATATCCCTTCCCGGTGTTAGCAGCCTCCCTAGCCCATTGGTGGTAGTTTTTTCCACTCGAGATGAGAATCTTTTTTTCTTAAGAAGTACTTGTATCTTTTATGTGACACCACTGCACTGCCAGCCAGAGATGATTTCGACAAAAAAGGATTCTTCCATCCTTGCCACGTAATTTACTTAAAGCAGATGAGCCTTTTGCAGCATACATTTAATACTTACGCTTCCAGCAGTGTTCATGATTAAGTCCATCCAGTGCATATTGGAAATAATTCAGAGATAACAGAGATAGAAAAGTTCACGGAGATGTAGATGGCTGTTTATGAACCAGTATTTGGTTTCATAAAAAGAGTTCAACTACACGATGGCTTTGTAGATGATTATTTTTATGACTTTCCTGAGGTTCTTTTTATCCTACAAACAGAAATTCTTTAATCATTCTGCATTGTGCTCTTAGAGTCAGCCGATTCTTTAGCCTAATGTTGAGATAGACTACAGAATTGATGGATGGAAAAGACAACATGCATATTCCATGATTCCAGGCCTTCTCAGAATGTATGCATTCATAAGTGCGTGTGCATGAATTCGTGTGTATATGTTTATCTATTCATTCATGAATAACTGGATGCGTGTGTGTGTATGTTTAATGGTAGTTGCTAATTCTGGTTCATATGTATTTCTGATAGTGCATACTTGTCAGTGAGTTGTGCATGCTTATGTGTGTGCTTGTGTGTGTATGTTTTAACCTCCCATATAAAAAAATAACAATATCAGAACAGAATATGTTCATACAGACCAAATCCCTTGGATGCCTTTTCTTTGGGGTTATGTACCAAAGTTCAAAAATTGATTACTTCCGTCAATTCAGCTGTCAAAAGGGATAAGGCTGTTTAGTCACTCAATAGAAACCATCACGTGATCCACATCTTTTGACAGCATGCTGGGTTTGGGAAGATCAATTAAAATTTTGGAAAATGGGTAATCAATAAATGAATTACTTCTCTCACTTTTTGTTGGACACTAAATATTCTGAAATGGTCCCCCCCCCCGCCTCAGCAAGCATAAATGCAGCTGGACACAAACTAGGGACTAATTAAAAATATAAATTGACCCCCCCACCTTAAAAATCCATTTTGGAGGAAGAATTTTGAAATCCCCCCCCCAAAATGTTTTTTTCTACATATGATAATAAGTAAATGTTGAAATTTTCAGTCCTCTATCTCCATTGGTGCAACCTATATGCATGGTATATACATAGCCTGCCAAAACAGACTGACAGCCAAACCACCTAAAAAACTGAAGAAACCTTTTTTGGCCTTGATTGATGGTTTCTAATATTCTTTTCATGAAATCTTGCTGATTTCAATAGTTATACATGAATAATGAAGAAATATTGTCTGAAATTCTTGGATGATTAATTATCATTAATTCATAACTTGTACAGACACATATTCCCTTCCATGATTGTTTTATCTCCATATCCCAGCCAATACCATTTCCAGCCTTCTTGGAGCTTATAATCAATCTGGTACGAGTGTGTTACTATTATAGATAGTTTTAGATCTGTTTGTGAAAGAATATTTGTCTGTTCAATAGCAGGAAAAACTAAGAAACTACTTCTTCAAGAATTATATCAATGAATTCTATAAAAACTTGAACTTACTTGGAAACCTTATGATTCCATAAAAATTTATGGTTTCGTAAAAGCCTCAGGACCTTTAAAACCCTAGGCATCCATAAAACCTTGAATTCCCTCAAAACTCAAAGGTTCCAAGAAACACTAAGATTCAATGAAATACCAAGGTTCCATGAATACTCTACACCGAATAGTAATAATGATAAAATATTTATATAACAAGATATTTTATATTGTATCATTTCCAAAAGTTTAAAAAGTAACTGTGAATGGGTATTTGAAATATGTTCAACTTGGTGTGATTGTGAGTTCATTTATAATCAAGTAAAAAAAAAATTCCAGCATTTCTGCCCTAGAGAAACAAGATCAAGTGTCATATATGTGTATGTGTGTGTGTGTCTGTGAATACCTTCATACACACCATCCTGTTCCTCGGTTCATGAAGAAAACATTTTAGTAAAGTAAGTACTCAAACAAGAGAAAATTGGCTCGTTGCAAGGGAGCTAACTCTAATTTTGAAACATGAAAACATATAGTTGAAGTATTTGATGCAGGTAGGCAAGTTCCAGGGAAAAAATTGTGACTAATCAAGGGAAGTCACTGCGTTTAACCTATCTGTCATTTCAATGAAAGGTTTCAAAGCGGATTGTATAAATCATACATGGAATATATATACGCCATTTTAAAAGAAAGAAAAGAAAAAAAAATGAAAGAGAAAACCGAATACAAGCATGAATATTCCATAGTGCTTTGTACTTAGTATTAAGGAATGATTCCGAACTTAGTTCATATTGATATTTTACGGAGATTCTTATTAATATCTTGGCTGATCTGACAATATTTAAGCTTGATCGTGCGAGCTACGTAATGTATCTATCTCGTGAATGTCGCTATAATGGAATGAAATAATGTTATCAAGCAACTTCACGCTGGTGAAAATCTTTTCCAAACATTCCCATTTATTGTTTGCATATCACGATAATAATCTTAAAATATATTTTCTTCAGTATAATTATAATAATTAAATCTTTTATACCTGCAAGTGTAAGAGTCATAAATGAAGTTTGTTTCGTCGTTTTGGGCCAAAGTAAAAAAGTGGGAACTTGAACGTCAAAAGTTACATCCTTGCAAACAAAATGACTCAAACCTTTTAAAAATGTAGATTAGATTTCAGTTGCGGGGAGGGAAGTTATTGTAAAAATTTAGCGAGTAATCAAGGGAAGTCACTGCGTTCATTCTATCTGTCATCTCGGTGAACGTTCATTCATCATACAATAGGTAAAACAAAAATTAATACAAAATCATACATACATACATACATACATACATACATACATACATACATACATACATACATACTGGGCCTGTCCCATAGCTGTAGTAATTACATATTTCCTATCAGTGCCATTAATTAGTTCGAAAATTCCGAGAACTTTGTCTGATTTTCAAGGCTGGCAGGCTCTATTCGTTTGAATGATTAACGCAACACAACCTTCCATCCTCCTTTTAGCCATGTGCCAGACTAGGCCAAGTATGACACAAATCTCTCTATCTGTGAAGACCTTTAGAAATTTCGCATCCTGATTAATCATTGATTAATAACACAGCTACAAGCGAAAAATTAATTATCGATTTAAGATGAAAAAGAAAAAAAATACAAAAATGCATTTCTGGATTTGTCAATCCTTATGGAATTCAAAGATGCATATCTAACTAACGTTTGGTCTATATTCCACCATTCTCTATTCTTAATTATATTATTCCAGTAAAAGCTCGCAAAGTGACCTTCAAATGTTCTCACCTGCTGATATCGGAATCAAAGGTTCTGAGAGAATCTCCAAGAACTAACAGTTTGTTATGATAGCTAAAAAGAATCGGTTATTCTTCCAAAAGATTACAAGACATAATTTGATAAGATTGAAATAGGTCTTCTCGTCATCATTTTTTTAACGTAACAATGCATTTGCTCGTCGCGGTAATCTTACAAAAAATCAAACAAGGGAGAAAACTCTTTGAGGCTTTATATTCTAAATCTGGCACGATCGTGTAGACGTCATGATCAGTGCATCTCCTCAAAGTGTAGTCGTTACCGAGATAGCCAGACAGACCATTACGATTGAGTTATAAGCTTGATCCTCACTGGGTGTGCAGTACATAAGATAAAGATTTTAGACGGAGATATAATAATTGTTTGAAGGACAACACCAGTAAGAAATATATATAAGCGAAATTCAAAGTAAACTGAGGATACAACCATAATGAATATCATTTAATACAAGTTATAATATAAGTTATAAGTTAAAATAGCTAAATTCAAAAGTTGAAAGTCTTGATTGTATTTTGCTCATAACTGTTGAAATCTAGTAAATGTGTCGTTCATTATATAAAATCCACTATACAAGCAGTTCGATGTGCAACCTGATTTTAACCCTCACAATACAGTAGGCATGCAGGAAATTTCTTGATGAATGACCATCCACCGTCAGGTAAACCAGCTGATGGTGATAGCCTTTACTTTAGAATGATCAATGTTATACGACGCTAACATATTCGAGATATCGAAATGAGCATTGAAAAATTTTTGGCACTCGTTTAATTAAATTAGTAGTTTCAATTTGTGACTTTCATATAAGTTGAGTGAAAAAAAAAGATTATAAAATGAAGGAAAACGAAAAAACTACTGAAGCCTATTTTCGCGTGTGATTCATCAGTTTGACGTAAAAGAAATGCTCCATTTTTAAACAAATTGTGATGGATGACGGAAAGTGGGTACTTTACAATAAGGAACGCTGATGATCGTAAGACACTGGAATATCTCTGATCGTACCGAAAGTCGTTCTTCATCTACAGAAGAGATGATGTTGTGCACGCAGTATGATTGGAAAAGAGTCCTACAAAACAGGGGTGGGATTAAATTAAATAGTTATTATTTGACTCTATTATTTACCTTATAACTTGATATACCGCGTTTACAATAAGTATTAACTGGTTGTTTTGTTTCGATTAGAAACGAAACGATGCAGAAATGACTAATAGCTATCTTTATCAGATGAGCTATTGACCGTAAGTAGTAATAGTAATATCAATATATTTATATATAGGCGAAACATGGCTATACTGCTTGCCGCTGTTTCTGGAGATGAAGAAAGAGTAAGAGCTCATATGAGTGCGAGGAAGGGTCCTTTTTTTCTCAGAAGTTGTCGGCATAGAAGATCGTGATGAAAGTATTAAACAGTGAATGCAGGATGCAGATATCCATGTGCATGCAAGAATAAAATCAATAAACAAAGATTTAATACAACAAAGAATGTTTATTGAAATATGCATTATTTTTCATTAGAGAAGAAGAAAATGTGTTTTTTAAAATTTCAGGTATGTACTTGAATTATAGGAAATATTCTCAATAATTCATGATAGAAATAAGCGCATACGATTAAATAAGGTTGATCCTGTGTACGATCATATGTATGGATAAATATGTACGCATGTGTATACATAAGTATCAAAAAGGAAGTGCACAGAGGTATGTGTTGGAACAGCCTATGTTCTGCTAAGTTCAGAATAAAAACAGGACTTATATCAAGTTGTGTGCGCCTCTCTTATAGAAGAGGGCAAAGGTAGGTGTGTAAGATACAAAATTCGTTGTTCCCTAGGATAGTCTGTATCAAAACCCGAACAGTTTTTGGATGTGAATTATGATTCGTATTTTTACAGACATATCGTCTCCAAGGATGCTATTTTTTTTAGAAATTCATCTGAAATGTACTCAGTGCTGGTAAAGAAGTTGAAGCATTCTGATTTTGTGTGGTCTGGCAAAACGTGTTATTGTCTTTAATTCATGACCGGAAATAATTTATCCGCTACAAATAAAGTAGCGTTTAATGTTGGTTTTGCAACGTGCTGTTATAGAGGCTCTCTCCCTCGCTCTCTTCTGCACTCCAGTCACCCGTACCACCCTCCACACTAACCTTCGCTGACTCAGTCTGAAATACCATCATCGTTTTTTTTTCTGTGAACGCTCAAAAATAAACTAAACGATTGCTTCTTTGCTTAAGGTTACTTTGGCCCACGAAAGGTTTATAGAAACGCTGTACTTCTGGATATCGAGATAATTGAATTTGTTTCTTGTTGAACGTCATACTTATAGATTTTACAGAACAAAAGATAGTAACGGGGGATTTGCAGGAGAGGCATGATAACTACTGTTCCACGGTAGGTTTTCTTTATCAAGTGATGCAGTTAGAACACCGGATGAAGGCCGGAGAATTTATCAACCAAAGCACTGTGTTAGAATACGAAAAGTGAAAATATACGAAATGATTTCAAAGATACTCGGGGCATGGTCATAGTATTTGTCCCTTTAATGAGGGAAATGCTGCACTGTTGTAGAAAGTTGCTCTGTCTCCAAATATTGTTTGCTTGATTTTGTTCGCGTGAATGTATGTTCCCTTACCTCAAAGAATCATACATATAACAGCCTTGTTGTATCATTTATGCTGACATTAATTCCTGAACACTGACAATTTCTGATTCAGATTTTCAATGAATTTCTATTGCAAAAACATTAGCAATACATTTACATTGACACACACACACACACACACACACACACACACACATACAAACACACACACACACACACACATATATATATATATATATATATATATATATATATATATATATATATATATATATATACCCTAACTTAGACAGTAATTCTTCAATTTCTGACCACAGACAATCCCTTTTCCGAGAGAATGTGATTAAAGGGTTCAAATATTTGCGGGATCAGCCCAAATTTGGAGTAAGTTCATTTGAATGCTTTGTGGAGGTAGAGAACTTTATGCAATGAAAGCATGTATATATATATATATATATATATATATATATATATATATATATATATATATATATATATATATATAATGGGACAGTGGTTTACCCAAATGATCAATCGTCCACTTTATTCTCAGTATCTTATAGTGGTATGCTTTTTGTTAAGGTATCTGTTAATATGAAAGAGCACACGGATGTGAATTCATACCTTCACCAAGGACATTAATCCCAAGTGTACACAAACAGCCTTGATCAGAATTTGAGCTTGCTTGGCCAATTCCATTTTCAGTATGTATGTATCTTTGCGTATGCGTACGCGAACATGGACTCGTGCAAATGTAAGTGTGTGTGTGTGTGTGTTTGGCTATATATTTGACGCTAATCCACATTCATGTATTAATAAAGACCAAACTCGCTATCCACAGCCTTCAAGATTATCAAAGTTTCATGGTAGATGCTATTTATTCAGCAATATAGATATTGATTAAACGAAGCCAAGTGCAGTGCATGGCCACATCCATGGGTCAACCAGTGAGGACAGAACTCAGTGTCAATGGCTTGCAAGCCCAGCATGCTAATCATTGCTCCGTAGAATGTATTCTTCGTCAAGCCCTACAGATATATATTGGAATAAGTTACAAAGATATTTCAATAAGATACATAGCCACTTTCGCGAGGCACCAAACACGCTTTCGATATTGAACGAGAGTAGCACGTTCATTATTGCTCTACAGCAGGAACCCGCATCTTTGCCCATTTTACCTACGTATATATTTTGTTTTCACGGACTGTTTCATTCTGTATGCCGACTTAATTTCATATTATTGATTTTTGTTCCTAGACGCCCGAATGAAAACTAAAAGAAAAAAAAAAACCAAACAAACAAAACAACGAAAACAAAAACAGCGAATGAGCAGACGACAAAATGTGACCTTTCACTCCGTACATTTTTAGTGTTCAGAAATAATAGCCTTTAATCTTCTCCTCCTCCAGTCGAAGGGGGAAAAAAAAAGATCAGACGACATTTCAGCATTATCTTGCCGAATAGTCTTCAATAACTAGACACGTGCTAAATACGAAAAGACAAACAATGGATTATTTAATTAGGCTAAGTGCATTCATTGTGATAGTTTTAGGTGAAACCAAGACACCATTTCAGTGACAGAATAAGGTCTCAGCGATGTATACTAAGATACAGTTACTGACGTTTTCTGTAAATTCCGATACGCACACATGAATATATATGTATCTGCTGAGCAATGAATTCTCACGATCTGTTCAAATGTATCACAGTCTTCAAGACTTAGTGCGATGGTTAGCTGAGCTCATTTATCTGGCTCTTGCGATGAATTCAATCCTCATTGGGTTCCATTCGACACACACACAGACACACACACACATATGCACATACAACATCAGAGTGGATCAATAAGTACATAGCCTGCTGCTATTGGTCCTGGCTGGTGAGCGCAACATCAGTGTGTTTATTCCCAGAGCCGATTGTTTGAATCCAGATTAATTTTATGTTTTCAATAGTTGTTAGCTAAGCGGTATATCCAAGGCCAATGCAATTTTGTCACAAGATCATTTCAGTCCTCTTTCAATATACTAGAGTCGCTTTATTTTTGTCTCCTTCAGTATGCACACACACACACACACACACACACACACACACACACACACACACACACACACACAGTGTGACATGATTATTAGCTGAATTGTTATACGAAATGCTCTCGGTTTAATCTTCAATCTATGTGATTCATTTTCACGACTGAAATAAGTGCATTGACAAGAAGGAGATTTTGATAATTGATGTGCTTATATATACGTGTATGTGTGTGCGTATGTGCATGCTTGTATGTGTGTGTGTGTGTAAGGAGGGCTGCCTTTTGACTGAGATTGTACCCAATTTCTACATTATTCTAATCGTTGGTTTTCAAGCCCAGTTGAAAGCCAGAATTCGAATTCGTAGCCAGACAGATAGGCGGACAGACAGAAATGACACTTGCGTATTTATCACCAGCACCAGAGAAATATTGAGTCAATTGTGAAAATCACTGAATATTTTATCAAGTTTTGCTCTTTTGGTTTTGTGCTCCTCTAGTCTTTATTTTCATACTTATCCTCTTTTTAAAGACGTCTTCACCTTTCTATAACAGGCTCTGTCAGACGGTCAGTCGGTCCCCATATTGTTTATAAACTGTTTTGAGTCAGATTCGTTAGAAAAATGTCCTTTGATAACATGAATCTTACCAAAAATTATCTTCTACTCAGAATCAAGTGATCTGGCTCTAATGGCATTTAAACTTTAAAGTGGACGCGTCAGTGAACTTTCGGTTCTCGTTTATTACTTTTAGAGCAGTCTGTGAGTATTTTCTCGTATCATTGTTTTCACTTGTTTTGCCCACGATTTTTGCTGATTTTTGAAAATTATGTTCACTTGATTTTCACTCATTTCCTCTATGTTACTTTCGTTATTCCATAAGGCCTCGAATCTGTTTTCAATCGCAATCCGGCAATTGGAGATTCATTCTTTTTTTTTCTTACAGAGACATGATTTCTTCTTGAGTGCAATTTTTATCTCTTTTCCATTTTAAAGTCAAATTTGATGTTGCTTAGCTGCCATTACGAGAACCTTTATGCACCGAAAATAAAGGTACAGCCAACTGACAATCCGATAGAGAACAGCAATTTTCCAGGCATAACAATGGACAAAGTAGTTTTTGCACAACGAATTATGAAAAGCAAAAAAATCCCCTGGCGAAGATGGCATAATGATAGATATTTCAGAGGATGCGGGAGAGGTCTATCACAATGGATGTGCGCAACCGTTCGAACTATGCTTACGAGAAAGGAAAGTTCCATCCAAATTCTCTCAATTGATCCTATTACACAAGATTATTATTAAACGTTTTCTCTGCTAGTAACAGAATATGTTCAACCATGGCAGTATTTTCACTAGTTCATTCTGTTCTAAGTTTTTTGCGTTGAGATCCATTCAGTTGTTGAACCTTGTCCATAGTTTGATAACATCCGTCAAACGTCTTTTTAGTCTCCCTAGTATTCTCTTTCCCAGGCTTTCCCCAGTCCTTTTTTGCGTATTTTCAATAATTCGTTTAGCGGCACTAAATTTGTGTGCGTTCTTAATTTCTCTATTTCGCATTTGTCTGAGAGTGCTTTGTTCAGCATAAATCTCATGAGGTGTTTCTGGAGGACTTCTAATCGCTTAAGTGATTTTCACGCCTTGTTGAGCATTCTGAACAATAAAGCACTACTGGAATAATGTATGCTGTGCGATGGTTTATTACAGGAGCATCATCCCCCGCTGTAATTGAGCATGAATCGAAGATATTCCAACCGTTCGACCTGCTCTAGTTTTTCGAGGTCGATATAAAGATCTATTGGTGTCCTTATTTTATTGGGTGGAATGCATTCGGTTTTACTTGTGCTTATTCGCAGATCTACTTCTTTTGCATAAACATTCAGCGTATTGGTGAAGTGTTGGGATAGATTTAGGTCACGAGATATTAGTGTGATATCATCTGCATAACTTGGATTTGAGATTTTAATTCCTCAAACTAGATATTCAAGGTCATGAGATTCAAGAGCTTATACGAATATATATGAGAGAACTAGAATGAAAAGGATTGCCGCTAGCACATCACCTTACTCGACACCTCTGAGAATTCCGAATCATCGAGTAATGCCGATGTCTGTCTTTACACAAGCTTCTAGCCTTCTGTATATATTTATTAAAAATCTTGCATATCGTTTGTTTATTGGTGTTTTCATCAATGATTTCCAAACAGATCTTTGATCGATACTGTCGAACGTTTAGGTAAAGTCGATGAAAACCAGATATCCTGGGATATTAAATTCTATAGATTTATCTGTTATCTGTCAGATAGTTAGTATTTGTTCTATTGTTCCTGTTTTGGGTTGATATGCAGCCCGAGACGAAAGGGATACATTGGTACAGATCAAATTTAATTCGGTGAGTAATTTTCGTTATAAAAGTCTGTAAATGTGGCTCACCAGGCTAATTGGACTAAAGTTCTCGCATTGAAGACAGACTCCTTATCGTCTAATCACAACAAATGAAATCAGTACAAAATTGCCGCACATTGGATATATCTGACGTATGAGACCACCGACTTGTCAGAGCAAAAGTAAAGGGGCTGAATCTATTTCAATATACAATTTTAGTACTCTTTACAGTAAAGACTTTTAGTGTTTGCTGGAAGAAATACTAAATATATCAGTTTTGCAATCTCCAAAGCATTTTGGTATAAGACAAAAAACGACAAGACAAACTTTACTTCCTCTACCCTTAAGGTAATCGTTATTCCTCTTATAAGAGAAAGTTATTTCAAAATAGGTAATCTGTTTTTTTAAATTCCCGAAAGGGTTATATGGTGTTTGACAAGTGAATGACAATATTGGAAGTTTTGTTTTAAATTATTGGTATCTTATTCCTGACGTTTCGTCCATTTTTCTGGATTCCTTCAAAAGGTAAACGATTCAAGATGATATGGAGACAACTGCTTAGAGCTGGAAATTTTGAGCTATGCGTAAGTAATTGTGTATTATTTTACATGCGTATAGTAGAAATTTGAAAATTGTATCAACATAAACAAAAGAAGAACATATCATTAGTCTGATTGTGGGTAAGCGGTGGGGGTATTTGTTCTCTATGAGTGTGAAAATCAAAATAAAGGTTTGGATATATATATATATATATATATATATATATTTATACATACATACATACACACACACACACACACACACACACATATATATATATATATATATATATTGAAAATCAGGTTTGCAATATGACATGATATAATATGATATAAAGCAATGTCTGATATGTGATGGATTTATTTCATAGAGTGCTCGATACATTCAACTTCAAACTATAAGTGTTAAGTAAGTTGGGAGTAGATCTGGAAATATAGAAGAAAGTAGATTCGCTACATAAACACGTTCATGTTTCTGCTCTCTTTGGGCCTCTTCAGGCGAATAATTATGTGTGTTTTAGATTCCTGTTTGGGGAATTCGGAGAAATTTTCGTGGGTGTTGCTATGGTGGGAGGAGTTTTTCTTTTGTTCTATTGTTATTCTATGTGTTAAGTTAATAGTGTGTATGTGTTTTGCAGGTGGTTATAAGTTACATGTTAAGGGGTATTGACTGAGTGTTGGAGTTATCTATAAGTTGATGCTGAACTGTATGCTCTAAGGGATGTCTAGATTTTAATCTTGATTTTTGCATTTTATCTAAAAAAAAAATCCTTTCGATATGATATTGTTTGGGCATGTAACTACGACGTAGTAGGGAGACTTATTAGGCATAGGTTCACCCAAAGATTCAATAATGTCTCTCGGAGCCTATTTTCCACTCTGCCATAAAATTTCATTGGAATTCATTGAGAAACTTTGGAGATATTGTGCAAATAGTCATGAGCGTATACATACGTATGAAAAAGCAAAAAAACAAAACGGAAAAGTATCTCTCAATCAAAAGATCCCTGTATCTGTCAGATATTGAACCATCTCTTTCTCACCCAATTGCCCAACCTTCCAGAAAACTTCATTGAAATACATCGAGTACTTTTGGAGATATCTTGTAGGTAGATTGATAGCATAAATGAAAGATGGACACGACCGAATATATATACCTCTGTAACTTCGTTGGCAGAGGTGATCACAGTCTTAATTCATAGAGGGCACAAAAACAGGAACTGCCATAAATGCGTAAACTCAATGAAAGATCGGGACTTTTATTTTCATTTTATTAATCCCTTAGAACGCTTGTGAGTTTGTTATTCTTATTCCGTTGAAACCTTGATAAAAACAGCCGACACAATCAACCACCTACCTCTAATTGCCAGCCTATTTCTGGATTGCTCGAACCAGGCGCTGACTACCAAGTGAAAGATATTTTCGTCGGCGTGTACAATAATTTGATTTTCTTCTCTCAGTCGAAGGCCCTCACAAGAGAAAACAAATAAACGGTGTGAGCCTCTGGTCGCCAACGCGTGGTTTATTTAATTATTAACGAAATGTAGAACAAACTTTAGCCGTTGAGAAGCTGGTTTATCAAAAGAGTCTGGCTTTAGAAACGTCCATTCGCAATTCAAAATGTTTACAGTAGAAACTGATACGCTTAGAAAAGCTGAAATATACGAATGGGAACTCAAGAGTTACGGATAGAAACCAGAAGTCACACCTTTTTTCTGAATTTCTCTGATGAGGTATATCTATTATACATTGATATTTTCGGACTATTTTCCCAATCTTTGTTACCTTGAGCACAACGTTTCGACCGCTGCACCGTCCAGCCTTCATTTGTAATTATACAATGTTTCGACCACTGACCTGAACTGAACGATGTGATGTTACTACCATGAACTCTATCTCCCTGGTTTCCTCACCTTTGTCTCAATGTTTCGACAGCTGTAGGTATGCAAAACACCCAGAACTATTCCGTTTCAAGATCGATTTTTGTCAGAAAATTCATTCCTAATTCTAATTAAGCCTACTTCGATTTGTGTCCCATGAAGATGGTCTTGTAAAGCGTCGCTTGAAAAGAATCAATGGGTTTGTAACGATCCATTTTTATTTAGTTAAAATTACAACAAAAATAATTACGTCCATAGATAAAGACACGAAAATAGTGAAGTATTCCCAACGTCACCTGACGTCACTTCCTCTTGGCTCCTTGCTATAAAGATAACAACTTCTAAGGGCTCACTAGTGGCGCTGGCACTGGCAGCAGGGAAGCCACGCGGTCGGTTATTTTCCTTATCGTGACTCCCATCGTGGAGACTTCTACTTAAAATATTGCTTCCCAGCAAAAAATATTTGTATGCATATCTCTGCATCGAGAGCAATATTTGTTTTTCTGTCAATATATTTATCGAGTCTCTGTTTTTGATAACATTCACTATCTCAGCCGTCAATCCTACCGT